>LKNJ01001787.1:0-79282 GCA_002120245.1 Maccullochella peelii | reverse complement strand
CACACACACACACACACACACAAATGCGCACTGGTGCAAGAACAATAATTGTTATATATCAAATATCCTTAAATATAAATGACCAGTAGAGGAACATAACTAAATACATTTACTTAAGCACTGCACTTCACTTTGAGGTACTTTACTTGATGATTTGCATTTAATGCCACTTTATATTTCTACTTCACTACAATTCAGACAGAAAATTGTACATTTTACTCCACTACAGCTAGAGTTACTTTACAGATTGAGACTTTAAATCCAAAACATATGATGATCCTCAAAAATATGATGCACTGTTTAAACTACCTAACAGTACAAAAAATTCGCTCTACCTTGACCAAGTACAGTAAAATGCTGATAATAATCCAATAATATATCATTGTATAATACTCACAGGGGGCGTATTTTTGAATTATTAGTACTTTTCTCTTTGATACTTTGACACTTTTGATAAAAACTATACTCAACAAATGTACTGCAAAAACATCTACTGCCTACATATACTGTATATTTCTGATGCTTACTTTTTTCATTTATTTCTTGCAGAAGTGTGTTCTTTTATTTGTATAAAATATATACCCACAGAGTCAAGGGCAAATCATTGTTATGTCTCAAATATAGTAAAGTAGTAGAACAAAATGGTTGTTGTTTTGCTCTTAGTTTTGGCTTGAACAAAAACACCTGCAGCACATTACATTTCTGTTGATAATTTCATCATTTGTATCTATGATATAAATTCCACACAAGGTACAAATAACCCTAAAAGAACAATAAATGAATTGTCTGGACTTGCTGCAACCTGCATTGTTTATGTGCGTGCTTGTGTGTTTAATCTTGAAAGGGAAATTCTCTCTCCATCGCAGCAGCTAATGTTACTGTGAAACTATTTTGTTCGTGTCTTAAAGTATTCAAGCATGCATTTTGCCCCAGGAGGTCTGGCAGAGGAGTTGTCTGATGCTCTTTCTGCTCTTTCTCTCTACTTCCCTCTGTCTTTCCCACACACTCACACGTTCGCACACAGCGCATTTCTCTGTCATGTGGTTGGCGGAGTGTAAAATCTCATCTCTCCAGCTGGAAGAGAACAGGTTCGACAAAATTCCCTTTTCTCCATGTGGAGCCTTTAAGGCACAGAATGGAATGGTGAAAGCATGGCACGGCACGTCTGGTCTCCCTCACAAAACCCAACCGACAGTGTATCTGCATGGCCCTGCGGCGCTTACCTCGAGTCAGTGGCCTTACCAGACAGAGCACTGACAGGGTTTGTTTTCCCTTTGCTTTAGCTCAGAACTAAAAAAATTGGCACTGTATTGTAGTGAAGCCCACAGAGATACAGGTGCCTCGACTCCTCGATGAGCCATACATACAAGGCCTGGTTAAACGGCCTGATATGAATTCTCTAGAGAGCGTGATGCAGCAGCAGCTGTAGTTATGCATATTTGGCTGTGAACAAGGCCAATCTCACTGGTGCCCCTGCCACTCATTGTACACATGATTGGGCCGATATGGATGCTTATTTGTCTTCAGATGCGATGACAATGTCTCCCGCCGCAGTGACACCCGTGGTCAGCCCTCTCAGCAAGGAAAAAGGTTTGTATTCACCCACCAATTTTACACTCTCTTTAGGTCCAGGAGTGTCTTTGTGTGCTGGGGAGCAGCCCATTCTCTGTGGCTGTCTGAAAAAAGCAGCTGTTTCTATAATGCTGTGGCAGCACTTTATGTTGCAGAATGATAAATGAAGGGGAAGAGGCAGAGCTGAGGTGCAGCTGAAGCGCACACACGCAGAAACAATGGCATAGGAGGGTCCACGCACTACATGGATATGCTCTCTACGCCTCTCTCTTTCAGCCTCTGCCTCTCTGTTGCTCTCACACACACACACACACACACACACACACACACAAACACTCTCCCTCTGCTCTGCAGGTTAGACTCCTGGAGCTCACCCATAGCCAGAGGTTATGAGAGCGTGTTGAAGCGGGGGGGGGGGCTAACAGACTGACACGTCCCACCAGTCCCGGTGCAGACCCAGGGGAATGAGAGGTTGTGGCCGCTGTCCCACCGGGATCTGTCGCTCCTCTGTCCTCGGGGCAGTCATCTTCCTTTCCACCACCAACCTAATGACAGAGCCCCGAGGCCTCATCACTCCACCCCCACCAACCTCCACCCCCCATCCCAGCTCCACGCTCCTCTCTCCCCGTTGTCCTACCCAGGTGCCTGTCAGAGGGGTGTCTGCTCCGCGACTGGTGTAGCCATCCACATAAAGGCCCCCACTCCCACCGTGCCTCCTCCCCATGGCCCCGGGCTCAGCCTTTCATTTTGAAGTGGCGCAGGCCAGCTCTGCACCAGCCTGGGCCCTCGGCCTGCAGCCTGCTCCATTGTTTGGCCTCAGAGAAAGACTATTATTTCAACTCAATTTACTGTGAGTAAACACTGAGTGATAAGGCCCCCTGTCCTATCCCTCACACACACACACACGCTCCTCTGATCCCTCCCGCCCACGGGCTGTAATATACACTGCCAACAAATCACTGCTCTCAGCCCATTGCTATCACTGGCTTTAGAATGGAGCTTACTAATTCACTTTCCAACACAGATCAGAGGACAGGCCTCATGTGTTTCAGAATATGGCTCCACCACCGTGCGGCATTTAAAGGGCTTGTGGCCCTATGGTGGACTGTTATAAATTTTAAGCAACAGCATTCTCACATCTTTACCAGACTATTCACATGCTAAACCTACGCTAATCAGACATAAATATGCAAAGATCTAAACTGTAAAACAGTGCGGCGACAGTTTATTAAAATACAGAATTTTAATCATTTTTGGCATCAGTGATATCAAAGACGAGCCATATGATGAATGGCTGCTCAGATAGATCAGTTGAGCTCAGAATAATCATGATGGTAGCTTTTTGTGTTTCCTAGATAATGGTTGCAGAGTGACTCGTGGCTCACAGCTGCAGGAATGAGACATTGTGGCCAAGTGTATAGTTAACAGTATTAAGACTTACATGCAGCCAAAGCAGAGAGGGAAATTCTTCACAGATTAATGTGATGTTAGAGTGATTTCTTTAGTCTATAGCACCTCTTTAGCTTTAGAGCCAGAATACAGAGCTGTTTGTTCTGTTTTTCATTGTTTCACCACAGAAAAGCCCTCGATCCCTCTTCTGTGTGAGGAACTGTACTATGTCTTAATTACGTGGAATTATCAGCCAGCTTTAAATAGCAGTCGTTTGCACTGTCTCCGCCTTATGTGGCTAATATAATTATTCGGAGCCTACTTTATCTTAGGCAGAAAGAGGCTGACACAGTAGCACAAACTAATGTGATAAAAGCTTAGCATATCACGGCTTGATTCAAGGATTTTAAAGGTAAGTGTTTATGACAAGGTAATAATGCCTCATGCAAAAGGCTGGCTTGTAAATTGGTTAGTTAAGGCATGATGGATGAGGGGGAGCCTAACCTTATTTCCAATACAGCCTCTTGATTTCTAGAGCTGAGGATAATGAATTTGATTTAATTAGACCATCCCTCATCTAATTAAGAGTGGGAGAAATCTGACCCTGTGTGTAGTCTTAAAACAGACACTACTTTGAACCATATGGACATATCTCAACAAAACTGCAAATTAAGCATTTTCAAAGAGCATTTTGTTAAATGGTCATCACATTAGCCACAAATCCTATTTATCCAACCCATTCTTCATGAAATAAGTAACAAAAACTTAATCAATTAAAAAAATGGTTATTGTCTGAAATAAAAACAAACTACCAGCCCATTAAGAATAGAGTTGAGAAGATGGGACTAGGGATTAGACAACAGCTATAAAGGTCCAATTGAAGTGATTAATCATCAGATTATTAATGAAGCTTGTGAGGGTCCTCTGCAGTATTGGTAATGGGCTACTTGGCCTATCTCCTCCTAAACCCTCTGGGTAGACCTTCTCCTTACACTGCCAAGGTAATCTCTTTAAAGGCCAAGGAGATCCAGCCCACCAGGCCCCCAAAGGCACCCTTGCATTGCTCCCACTGCCAGCTATACTCCGCGCTTCACCTCACAGGCTTGACAACTCTCATTATGGCTCCAACTTTTCTAGGCTTCACCTTGGAGGAAAAAAAAAAAACTCTCTCAACTTGATCATTCTGACAGCCTCGGGTGTTGTATTTGTCATCCTCCGACTAACTGGACGTGCTCGCGAGAGCTGGGGATCTGAGGAGAAATGATGTAAAGTCTGCCTAGTCCAGAGCCAGATATATCCGAAGCCAGTTCTAATTTGCTTCGGGCTCTGATGATGTCCGTGGGTGTGTGTGGATATCTCTAATCAGCCATTACTTCTGCATATGCTAGAAAGCCTTACAATACTTATCATTGACAGTCCATCTCCTAGTGTCCCTTGTAAGCTGAAGAACCAGCTCACAATACACAGCCCCATATATGCTTAGGTAGCCAACACACTGCAGATCCAATTACCTGTAATACACACTTCAGTTTATCTCACTCCCAGTCATTATCTAAATTGCCGACATATTATTAGGGTACCTGCTTGAGAAGTGTGTGTGTGTGTTTCTCTTTGTCTCCTAATAGGGCCCAAAGGGAGTGTTGTTTTGTTCGTAACCCTCTGTAGGCCGTAGAGGAATGGGCTTTAAAGCAGTTTTCCAAAACAGAGGCATGCGGGAAGCACAGAACACTTCACCATTATGCACCAAACACAAACGTATCTGTCATGACATGGTGAGTGCTAGAATCAGGAGATTAATTATGTGATTGTAGAGAAAGGAGCCCGGCCCACAGTCAGAGTGGTCCCTCATTACATTACCTGGGCCTCCAGAGGAACCCAATTGACTTCAGAGGCACACGGCTCCTCCACAGAACACCTCCACTGATTGAGAAGTGTGACTATTAACGGTTGATTTTGCATGGCCTCAGTAGTAGTGCTACTCCAGTGTAATTCCAGCAGGTAAAGAACAAACCACTAGGGTTAAAAGCCTGTTTTTGTGGTTATTTGGAAGTTCACACCAGGAAACATCTCACTCAGAGGGTTGATGAAATTCCTATGTGGATTTTGGATTTAATTGAGACTTGTATCCTAAATTCTCTTCATTATAACCACTCAGCATTTAAGGTTCTCTTTCTTGACTCAGAGATTTGGTTTTCCAGTGAAATCCAGAGTCTGAGCGAGCGCAGAAAAAAGCAAATTCCTTAAAAACCATGGATAATCCTGGTGCTTTTTATTTCAAATTAAACTGCTTTTAAAAGCATTGCTTTTGACCGCCAACATTCCTCTGAAGATCATAGATATTAAGAAAAAATAATACTCTTAAGAGGAGAGAACCTCAAACTGCAATCATGTGAGCAACGTATGAGACCGTTTTGCCGTTGCATCTACAGTTAGTGGAAACACTCCCCTTCTATCTTTGCTTAGCAGTCACCATGTTTTGTTTGATGTTGGCACTTATTTAATGAGCAGACCAGCACTGAGACTGCCACAAGCCCACAAAGGGAGAACTGAAGGCCAATCGCACCTCCCATCATTCAAATCATGTCCATGCAAGTGAGACGTACTCTTGACACTGGCCGCTCCTCGGAGAGCTATATACGCAATTGCAGAATAGCTGCAGCTGAAAATGTCTCATCCATAGGGACGCTCACAAGCAATAATGCACCATATGAGAGACAGACAGCTAGATTGAATAGAGAGACAGCTAGACAGGCAGGGATCAAGTCCAATCCCGCTCCCGTCATCTGGCTGTACGCTCACAGGTCAGGCTTAGCTAATGTAATTCCTGGGCTTTCCCACAAAAAGCCAAGTGCCACTCAGGAGAAGTGGCAGGGAGAGGGAGAGAGAGGGGTTGGGAAGTGGATGTGGAGTGGGCTGGTGGTGGTGGTGGTGGGCTTGAATAATTATGAATCAGGGAGCTTAACCTTCTGGGGAGTTAATTTGAAGAGCACTGGGGATAGGGGAGTGGGACTCTTTATTTCCCTGGGGTGCCCCTAATGCCATTGTGAGGGAATGGAGAGATCAGGACACGCAGCAATATCGTGTCTGTTAGCCACCATATGACGAGCTGACCCCAGAGCCGCACTCACAATCACACCTGCCGTCATCAGGGCTAATTTGTTAAACATATCAATAGCGCTCTGCTGGCCTTTTCTCTGCCACACCGGACCATTGATTCATCCACCGCGCTGAGTGACAACACCCGGCCCCCTCATCCTCTGCACCAACAGACACAGAAATCACTAGCGACCTATTGGACTGTATTTTTTCTGCAAGAAAATGTAAAAGAAAAAAAAGTTGGATGATAATTAAAGCGCAAATAAATAATCAATTCAATCAATTTAATATCTGTTGGAACTCTTTCCTGCCAATCTGCAAATATAATACACCTGCTAAAATGCCATTTTACATCCATGACATTGTTTTGCCTCCACCAGACAGCCCACATGCACAGTAAGCAGAGAGAGACACAAACTGAAGGACGAGGGAAGACAAAGAGGGGATGGAGGCACAGACCGAGGGTTAGATAAATCACAGAATGCAAAAAAATGATACTTTGCAGCCCTTGGCTCTGTGAGGGCCGCGAGCTGGAATTCTTTCATTTGGAGCGGGGCCTCTGTCCCAGGCTCTCGCCGGGAGAGTCTCCTGTCATGTTTGCAAGCATGGAGGGTGAGAGATTGGCTGGCTAGCTGCTGGCTGGCTGGCTGGTTGGCTGGCAGAAAGAGCCTGTTGTGGCTGTGGCGGCAGCAGCAGCCGCCACAGCAGCAGCAGCCTATGGCAGCCCAGACCCCGACATCTGGATCCAGTTTGCTGGGAGCACACTCAAGACAGGCCTGACTCTGCCAAGGGGAATCTCAGCCCTTTGATTCCTACTCCCATGGCCCGCTCTAATTGTCATCCCTCATTATTTAGTCAAAGGTGGAGGGATGAATCATAAACTATTACAGAGAAATGACATTTCCTGCTCAGAGAGAAATCCTCCTCAGCCTCGCTCCCCCTCTCATCTCAGTTGATAAGGACAATGAATTTTTTACACGGCTGGAGTACAAACATCTCTGCTCATATCATTAAGATTTAGTTGAGAGAGGCCGTGTTCGTCTTCTGAGGAGGAGAAGGGGCAAAAGTTGCACCTGATTTGATGACAGTCCTCGATTAGAGAGGGGATCTTTGCTGTCAGGAAAATAAAAGTTTGTGTTCAAACTGGGCCTTAACAGTAGCAATTGCAGGGATTACTGCAAATAGAAGCAATGTGTTTTCTGTTGTAAAGTATATGGTTAGCAGAGAGCGCCATGAAGATCTTTTCTGAGTCAATAGTCTGAATTGCAGTTCTCATAATATTTAGCTAATAGACTGAATTATAGCAGAGGTTAATGTGTTCGGAGCATCTTCAGACGGCTTTTAAGCACTTTCACGCTGTGTCTAACAGATGTTATCTAAACCTCAAACTTAACCCATACTGGAACTTTCATATATCAGTTTAATCCTCTTATTCAAATCTGCCTCAACAAATAAGTCATCATATTTGCACATCATTTGGAAAAGCACCAAAGTAATTAGTTGAAGAGTAAACAAGAAAAAAAGAGTCATAGATGGCCCAAAAATAACAGTATTCTGATTCAATAATCTGAAACAATGTCTAAATACATTTCTTTTTAAGATGTCAGGTTACCATTAGATCAAGGCAGAATGAATGTGATATTACAAACACACAATAATGTAATTTGTGGTTGCTCTCATCACAGAGACAGCCGAGTCTAGCCGATAATCTGGCCAGTAATGACAGCTATGTGTCTGTGCACAACAGAGAAGAGGTTTTGTTGATCTAAAGTAGATCATAGAGGCAGAGCTGTAGTACCTCTGCCTTTGATATTTCCTCTGTTTGTTTTGGAAACTCCGTGATGCGTGAATATGTCCCGTGCTCTCGTGTCGTGAGTGTGAGACGTGCCCTGTTCATTACCCCTGAAGTGGAATGTGTATTCTTGCTTTCTCTGACACATGACGGCGTCTGTCTGTCATTCATCAGCAAAGAACTGGAGTGATGACGGAGCATTCAAATCCTTTTAAAGGACATTTTTATGGATCAGAGAGGAAATAGTGCTGTGGGATAAAGCTCTCCTCTATCAATGCTTTCTCAACCAAGGCCGAGTTTCAGCATCATGTACTAGTTACTGTACGTTTGCTGGAACACTGAATGAGAAAGATGTGTATCAGCTCCTTCTCTCTTACACTGCTTTGACTCTTCTTTTTACAGCAGCCATCATTCACTCACCACCAGCTAGATGAGCCATTTCTCCAACTGAATGTTAAGCCTACCATCAGATTAAGCAGTCTCTGATTTCGGCACTAATTGTGCACGTCCACTTAAGAAGCTGACAGCTTGGCGAATGAGGAGGCTTGCAGGCCTCTGCGGCACGACACTCATCCATCATAGCCTAACCGATTGCATCCCTCTGAAGGCTCAACACGCTAACACCATTAGCTCTACTGCTGGGCATCTAACTAGCACATCACTCACACGGCTACATGCTAACAGCATTACAGCTAATGCTGCCCCTCTAACTAACACATCCGTCATAGGGCTAGAAATCCTACGGCTCTACAGAAACACGTGGAACCACACTGTCTCTCTCGGAGAAAATCACCCGCATTATTTTGCCTCTGTTACTTTTGTTGCTCTGTTGCTAATACCCTCATTTGTCTCTGAAGATGCCGAATGCCACTGAAAGAAAGTTGTTTTGATTCCGTTTTGTTTTGCCCACAACAGATCTGGGCGTATGGTTGAATACGCATATGCCTCTGTGAAGGGAGCCATTCAAATCCGATTACGATTTCATATTTCACAAAGGCAGTACACCACTAGGATGATTTTTAATTAGAACCAGAATCAGTAAAAAGAATGGGGCATGGAGACAATAAAATGAGGAATGCATTCATCCATGCGATGATTCTCTAGCTTTATTTAAGATCTGTGCCAATGTGCTAACAGCATTAATGAAGTTATAAAGAATTATGAGGGGAAATCAAATTTGCCTCGCCACTTGAGCGCCACTAAAATGCCAAACAATAAACTACCAGATTGCAAATTAGATCAGTAAAAATATCAAACACATTGCGGTGCAGGAAAATCCATAATTGCATTTAGTGCCTGGCCTCTCCTGGGGGAAGAGACACTAAAGATCATCAGCAGGCTACACGGGAGCCGCTATTGACAGAGCGGTAAAAATCGACAGGCTAACTAAATAAACACTCCAGGCTCCATTAAATATTCAACGGCTGAGATTTGACAGTCTAGCGTGCCTGCCTCTCCCCATCGCCTCCATTGGTTTCTCTCTGCAGCACATCTTCTCCCCTCCTCCTGCACCCCCCCCTCCCCCACTCTCCCCCATGACTCCTGACAGCAATAAATGATGCGGTGCCTGAGGGCGCTGCTCCAGTGGGAGACCTGGAAGGATGGAGCAGGAGAGCAAAAGAAATAAAGGGGAGACAGCCTATGACCAATGGCCATTAACCAAGGACTGAGACAGGGCCCTATGACATCCGCTGACACCCCACCCCCTCAACACACTCTCATTCTCTCAGGCAGACTCACACATGCACATACACCGTTACAAACCTGATACACCACAGCCTCCTCTCTCCATTTTGTTGTTTATGTTCTAATACCACAAAGACAGCTGAGCCAGAAAGCTCTGTATATATAGAACAGTTGAAAGGTGGTTTCCCCTTTCATTCTGCAACCTTAATCATAATCAAACAGTTTATCCCGTGTGTTTGAAACAAAACTGGCACCTAGAAGAAGGTGAAAAACCCCTCCACTCATATGCCATCTAAACTCCTGCAACCTCTTGACAAGATCATATGCATTCATCTGCTGTGGTGAGCCGAGCGAGGTTATGCAAATGAGAGATGACAGTGTTATTGTGTGAGGAATATCAATGGAGTAATTACTGTTCCATGTCGGGCTATTGGCCCTCCGCTGCCGCGCCCAGCCAGTGCGCTTCATTTCTCAGCCGCCCTCTCAGGGGAGAGATGAGCGGCGAGCTCTGGAGAGCAGAGCTAATAATGGCAGCACGGCTACAGGCAGGGCTTAGACGAGCCCCGGGGTCCTGAGCCGCAGACTGCTAAACGTTGCAGGGGTCTCGGGAGAGCCCCCCAGCAAAGACGAAATGATTAAAAAACCACCCAACCTGACTGACAAGCTGACCGGCCACCTATAACTCTTTGTGTGGTGGGTCAAACCCACAGTGCTCGCTTCAATCATAACAGTGGGTGATCTATTTGGACATTAGCTAGCTACCTGACAATGATTCTTAGTAGAGAGTTTGAGAGACGAAGAAGAAGAATAAAAAAAGCAATACTGGCAGATGAGAGGAAATGTTCCAGGTAGCTAACCAGCAGAAATGTGCTGCACACACTAAAACACAAGTTAAATGAATCAAATGGATTGAAGGGATTTATAAATCAAAAAAGTGATAGAGATAGGTAAACCCAAAATTATCCTGTAAGTACTTTGTTCACTGACACTGTAAGATCATAATGAGCTGGTCTGGCTTCTTTTTAGTGTCTTGGCAGCCGTCCAATGAGCAAACTCCTTTGGCATGTAAGTGTCATCAAATTTGTTGGGGTGTTTAACAAAGCGCTCTCCTCAACGTGCGAAAGCGTCGACTGCCTGTAACATGTCAACTTTGCCATCTTTTACATGTGAGGGATCGTCTAATAAATAAAAATGCTAAGAGGCCACAAGTTCACCTGATGGGGAGAAGGCGTGAGGAGAAACTTCAAAGAATGACGGCTGGTACAGGCCCTGGAGCTGGGAATTAACATACCAAGCAGAAGGAATGTTTCTCCCACACACCTTAGTGAAGCAGCAACCTAATCACTTTTCTTTTCTGAAAAGAAATATCCAATTCCTTCATTGTGTATTTGTTCATAATTCACTTGAAGAAAATAGAGGTTTTTAGACATAAGCACTAATTCCATTTGCATTCAGTGCAGCTAGAGATACTAAATATCCAGATTTCACACTTATATATATATATATATATATACACTAAAATAGCATTTAGGGACGTTAGAGAAATTATTAGGTGGGGAAAGCCAGGGGAGGATCTTTTCATTTTCTCACCCAAGATTAATATTTAATTTGATATTTTTCGTTCCCTTGCAGATTAATTATTTTAAAAAAGCGTACAAAAATAATGACAATTATTCCCATTAACATATTAGGGTTAAATGTTGGCACGCCATCTTAAATACACTATGTTTTGCCTCTTTTAGTTATTAATGACAAATCAAGTTGTACCAGTACTGTTATATTATTTTTAAATATTATTGTAGTATTGCTGTTATTTTCTAAGTCAAGGGGAGGGTCCAAATAAAATATTAATAACGCCTACGAGAGAGAAAGTTAAACATAAGGTTCAACCCCCCCTCCCCACACCAATCATTTTCATACAGTCCCTTATAGCTTTAGCGCTACAATACAGAAAGTACTTCTGTATTTTAACCTGAACACCAGATAAAATCCTATAATCCCACAAAACTACAACTGTCTGCACCTTCTTATATCTGTCATGATCTGGGGCGATGACAAGACAGGGGCCGTATGAAAAAGGAGGTTCATGCGCTGCACTTGTACCTTCGCACCATTCATTTACAGGTCAGGTGCACCTCTCGCAGTGTCCAGACACCTCATACATCTTGCAGGCAAGGACCGGCTTATCTCCACACTTATCTCCTACGTAAAGCTGTAGCCTCGAGCAAATGACTGGACAGGACGGGAAAAGCAGGCCCGGGTGGTACACCACTCCCACTCCTGCAGGACTCCTACAGGCTACGCTCAAAAAACATGTCTGACCACTGTGACATGTGCTCATAAAGCGGCCAAACTCCTAAAACCTGATTTGAATGTGAACACACAAGAAAAGCAAACAAAAAAAAATATGATTTAACTTGCCTGAGGTCTAAAAAGTGAAATTTATTTATTACCTTTGCCCTCGGTGTAATCTTGCGCTGAAGTGTGGGTTGGGGTGTGGGATTCAGGGGGCATTTGTGAACATACCCAGCTAAAACAGTCAACTCAATCAGCCATTCCCGATCGACGCGCACCAGAGAGAATCCCAAGCTGAGCCATGCACAAGGCTCTTGTCTGACACTAATACACTTTCCTCGTAAGACAGAAAGAGGGCTGCTGAGCATTTCCCCCACAAACCCAGAAATTCACTAAGAATGAAAAAGTCAAACACGATTTTCATCCAATCAGCGTCTTTTTTCAATCCTGGACAAGAACGAGAAAATAACACAAGAGCAATATAAAGTGCCAAAAAAAGATCCACTGTATATTTGTGGTGTGAAATCTCAAATGCTTCCCTCCCTTCCTTGCTGCTTTTGTTCTTTTTACTTAACTGGCCTGTTTTTTAGGACTGGGGAGGCTGTTGTTTTTTTTTTACAGCAGTAAAGAACAGCCTGACAGAAATCTGCCTCTCCCTGACATGGCTTCTAGATGTTATAAATCTGATTGTATGACTAACTGGCTGTTTTGTTTATTATTCCTGTTTCTTTGCTTAATGCCCTTTCAACAGAGCTTTGATCCTGCTAACCTTATGGATCCTCACCATAAACACTTACCTTCTGAAGACGTTTTTATCACCCCGAGGTTCGATGCCAGGCATCTGCGCGGAAGTGCAGCAACAGATAAACTTTCCAGTTACCAGCAAGGGCAAAGAGGACAGCAGACTCTCTGAGCTAAACTTTTTAAAACTCCTCCATCACCCTCTGGTTATGGTTTTGGACTGTTGTGGGCTGTAGATTTGGCATGAAGAAATATTCTGCATGTCTTTTTATCTATTCTGCTATTTAAACATGTGACTTATCTTACTATAGTTAATAAAATCACCACAAACCCTCATGTTTTGGATTGCAAATTACAACTCTGATGTCATTCTAGACCATAAGAACATCACATTATTCCATTTCAAGCTTGTACACATAACTGATGTCCATATCCAACAATATAAATCAAACTTCATGCTGTTCTTTAAGATACTGATTATTTAGATAATATTTTTGCAAATATTTTTTAACACGCAAAAGCACACACTCAGACCCTGCATGCCTGAGCATACATACAAAACACACAAACCACCCGTGAACACTCAGTCGTTGCCAGTGATGTTTCTGTGAGCAGGAGACCACAGGAATTGTTTATCACTGCGGATCAGAGTGACTAATCAGAAGCAGGCTGTTTCTTCTTGAACCTGTGCGAGGTCGAGATGTTTCCTCATCCCACACTGAGACACGTACGTGCCACGGCATGACCTACCCCTCTCCTCCTCCTCCTCCTCCTCCTCCTGAGTACCTCGCCAATCCTGGTCCCAGCCCCACATCCAAAGGGACACTCTGTGATGTTCTGCTATCCCAGAGAGACTACAAACATCCATGCTGTGGGGTAGCAGAACGCGTGGAACCGTGCCTTACTCAAGACAAATGTTCCCTTTCGTTCCGGTTTATTTATCCCACCCGTAATCTTAATAATTAGCAGATAATGCATATTCTTTCCACTCCTTTCTCTCAGCCATGAGTTCATACTTAAGTATATCAAAGAGGCAAATGAATAATTATGGTAAATAAATAAAAAAAATAAAAAAAAAACAGAGAAGGGAACGAAATGTGATTGCTAGGCAAAGTAAGAGTTTCCATTAGCATTTGCCAAAGTATCATTAAATGTTATGGGCACATCAAGGCCCACAGAGTATGTTGGTCAGCACAGTGGGAGTATGACATCTTACACTGTGCAGGGCCTCATTCTGGACCACGCAGACAGCTTCAAAAGAACTTAACCGTCAGGAAAAACAGTCTGTAGGCCTAAACCACACGGCAAAAGCACCACTCACAACGAGATAAATGTTGAACTGACTTCCCCTTGGGGAGAACTTAGTGCTTGATGTCTATAGTTAGTTACGCAACATTTCTTTGATATAAACAACAACAAGCTGATCATAATATCCAGGAGAGGCCAAATGCTGTTAACAGAGAGAAACAGGCTGACTTCTACAGAAATAATGATCCAGAGCCAAGGCACTGTGATAGAAGTGATGGAGCTCTGTTGCCCATGAGGGATGTTTCAAAGCCACTCGAACGCTTGTCAGTGCAGTTTATTACTTCCTTGAAATATCTGTAAAAGAGGAACCATTGAGCAAAAGAAAACTGTTTGAGAGCTGGGGGTGTAAATCTCTTTTAATGCTGCTGATCCCTGTGTTAGTGCCGCTTCCACAAACCGCTCGCTGTTTCTCCTTCCCTACGGTTCCCTCATTACGCATCGTCTAGGAGAAATGGCTAACTTTTCACTTCGCCTTCTCAAATATTGCAAACTATAAGCGGTTTTCTAAGTTATAACTGCAGGGGCTGTGTCTGCCAAGAGTCTGTCGCTTGTACTTAGTCCCCCCCTCCCCTTTATTTCTGTGGCTGTTGGTTAGGAGGAACCATGTCACAAAGCCAAAGTTGTGACATACAGAGAGGCATGCTGTTGTAGTATTAACTTGATATGGATATTTGTGATACCGCAAGAACATCTAACAGTGGATTCTGATGGCTACTGGATGACTAGTGTTCCTAGAAACAATGTTCTTTTCTGTGTATTTTCTTCCAGGAAGGATAGGTTTTGACAAGAGTCGTCAAGCCCTCCATTTCTCCCCCCAGGTTAAGTTAGTTCCTGGTGGGATGTTTTTGTGCGGAGAGGCCACATCTCTTTCTTATCTTCCTGTCATCTCTGTGGGACGGCAGGGCACGACTCCCTCTCTGGCTCCAGAACCACAGGCTTCCCCTGGACACCAAACCGCCGCTCCACACTAGATGTACTCTTTGAGAGGGTGGTTGTTTAGGGTGTGTCAGAGCTTATTAGCGCCAGAATGTGTGAAAAAACCAGAGCTGGGTGTAAGAGTTGCAAAATACTTTTTTATGGGTTGTTTCGCTCGTCTTAAGTGCCAGCAGCGCCGGGTTTACCACATGAGGCGGAGCAGGCGGACAGAAAATTTGGACAATCACAAGCAAGTATGTGAAGGTTAATTTGGTCTTTTTGTGATCAAGAGCTTATCTAACACTATCTGAACTTTTCTGATTTGCTAAACCACATTCCACTGCTATTTGGAGATGGATCAAATAAAAGACACTAAACACAATTCATACAACCATTCTCCTACTATTATGTCTGGGAGGAAGTTGGTGCTTGTGTGCATAAATATCATATTTCTACGCCATAAATCAGTGGTTCCCAACCTTTTTTAGTCAGATGCACTCGCACAGCCCTGTCAGATGAACTCAAGTACCCCTTTATTGTTCTAAATGTGTTCATTTGCATGGATTTTAAACTGAATAGTATTCAACTATTAATAATACAAAAGTGGATATATTAGTGGATGTTACAATATATTTTTTTCCAGACAATTAAACTGTCAATGTTTAGGCTGATTTGGTTAAGTTTGCATTTGTACTACCAGAAGAAGCTGGACTTTTCATCAACCGTGTAACCATTACTTTTAGCTTAACTTTTTCAATCACATTTATCCATTACTTTTAGCTATTTCGGCCATTTATCCATTAGCTTTTCCAACTGTTTATCCATTACTTTAAGCTACCTGTTTTAACCATTAACAATTAACCAAGCCCCTTGAGGCAAATTTGTGATTTGTGACATTTATCCATTACTTAGCAATCTGTTATAACTGTATCTATTACTTTTAGGTAACTGTTTCAACTTCTCTGCTACTAGTTTCCATCCAAATGTGCTGTTCAAGTGTTGTAGCTGACTCAATATGTGGATATATCAAATTGTAATTTCTATTTTATCAAATTACTTGAGCTACTCCACAATCTTACCACGTACACCCTGGAAACTGCAAAAGTACCCCTGGTTGGGAATCAATGATCTAAAGCACCATGACGTGACCCTTAACACTGTTTACTGCCAGTAATCTCTCTTTAGTTGCCCGCAACACATAATTATCACTAAAATACATGCAAACAGAAGTATCTGGAGTTAATAGGAGATTACACAATTTGAAAAGGAGATGGAAAGACAGAACGTATTACTCATTCCTATATATAAGTTGTGGTGAGGCTAAAACCTATAATAAAATCATGAATGGCAGCAAGTGTGTAGATAGTCCCTCACATACACATACTTGTGGCCAATAAGAAAAACATATGCTGCGTACTCAGGCACTGAACCTGCCTGCAGCTTGGAGAATGTTATTAAGGATTATGGTTGACGTACTTATAATATTCGTTGCAAAGGCCAAGCGTGTTTTGCCACTGTCTTTGAAGAGGCTGAGGCTTCTGCCAAGCAACACCAACTTTTATGTTTATGTTGTGAAAAAAAAACCTTCTCTGTGTCAAATTTAACTAAAAGAAAGTGCAGCTTAAATAAGCCGGAACTCTCAAGAGGAACAGATAGAAATTCCTTCTCTGTCAGACAGAACGAGGCTGTAAGTGCCGTAATAATTTTTCTAACATGTAAGCCATAAAGAGATGCTGATGCCAGAGAGCATGCTGTGACCCTGCTGACCTTGCGCCTGCTGCCTGGCCTCTGGTTAGTGTAAGCAGCATCCAGCTGAAAGCTACCAGAGGCCTTCATGTGTACATGTGATGTTTCCAAGGAGAGATGGACCAATTAATCTGATTATAGTCACAAATCCTTCGACATATGTAGGCCTGTCTGCGACCACGTGCACTACAGATGTGTGTCCATGTGTGTGTAAGCCTGCATGTACCTGTGTGTGTATCAGATAATATGATCCACGGACAGAGTGAAGGTATGTCTCCATGTATGTTCACAAAATCTGAATCTGGCGGAAAATATGACACAGGATTTATGAAATATCTTGAGTGACATTTTGCAAACATTTATCAGTCTTTCCAGAAAAACATGGTTGCAAGGGAGCTGTAACTGTGTGCAAATACACGCTGTGGGTGAGTGGTCGTTCCTCGGAAGTCAAAAAGTGACAGTTAAAAGTACCTGAAATGAAATACTGGGTGAAATAGTAAACCATCTGTCAAAGCTTTCGCGGTCTGTTTAAAAACACAACACCCGAGCACTTAAGGGTCAGCCCCTTTTCACTGGCGCTGCTATGAATATGCCTATTCTGAGGGTGATCCTTTCATTTTCAAGCCAGAGATCTGAGTCAGTCACAGGTCGGCGTATGTTTGTACCACTGACTGCAGCCTGCGCTGAGTGGGCGGGAGGAAGTGGAACGAGGAGCTGACAGACAGGGCCTGATACTGCATTTCCACCACAGGCCAATCCCCAGCTAACCCCTGTGCTGACAGCCCAGGCTCTGGGGCCCAGGAAAAGGAGAGCAAGGAGAGCAGGGAGAGGGCCGGTCTGCTGATGATAGAGGGGGGGTGGGGGGTGGCTGGTGGTTTGGGTGGCACGCACCGCTTTCTGCCTCCAGAGCAGCACGACCAAGAGGAGAATCCACAGACTGTGTCGCCTGCCAACAGCATGTCCAATGCTTGGCCGGGTGACAGACCCACTACACACACACACACACACACACACACACACACACACAAGCGGGCACGCTACACACACATATGGCTACACACATGGAAGTACATTCATACAGGAATGCAAAAAAAACACAATTAAATGCAAAGTAAAGCTGGAACCTATAAGATACAATGAGATAAACATGCTGTATTAAGAAAGTGCAGAAACACAGACATGAAGACACATTCACACCACAAACACTCAAAGTGGCATTTTTCCTAAAACCAGATTTTCTGGTTACTTTACAGATTAAAGTGTAAAAGTGAGACCATCCAACGCAGACATAACAAATGACGGCCTCGTCGTATTTTCACTGCTAGAGTGCTATTACTGACAGTTCAAGTCATATGAAACATTCATCTAGAAAATTGCGTAGGCAGAACCAACATTTTGTGTAGTTTAACCTCCCAAGCCAGATGTAATTGATAACATGACCTCATCAAAACTTCAGTTCTCTGATATGTGTTGCGAGACAGAGTCTTAGAAGAACTGAAGACTGCGAGTCAATAAATAATGCAGTCCTAGTCGGTGCTGCGCAGAAGCGCAGTGGAGTGATGAAGGTTGAGAGGCCACCGGTGACCCTGGCTGCACGCTGCGAGAGGGCTCCGCTCAGAGCCAGAGCTGTCTCTCCAGCTGGGATCACAACACAACGTTGGAGCTCTGGTTTCAGAGCACAACTCCGGCCTGGGGCTGGAGCTCCCCTGCGAGGCTGGACCTGTAGGGCCAACGTTAAGGCAGACAGACACCCTGGGGGTCAGTCAACCCACCCACTCTCAGGAGGAGGCAGCGACAAGCATAGAGGCCAAAGAATGATTGGGGCTACCTCAGACCACAGCTTTGCTTTTTTAAATGCTGAATTTGGGTTTGCATCAAGCCTCAGCCTACTACAGCTATTTCTGTTCAATGGGGTTTCCATTGAACTGGCCCCCGAGGCAGATTCTGTGCATAAATAATGTGCTATGAGGCCATGAGGTTGAAGCAAACAATACTATCGGCTAGAGGAGAAAATTTAGATGAATAGAGCGAACAAATCAGCCTTCACCTGCAGCAAGACATTTTTCTCATCAAGGCAACCAAATAGAAATCTCCATCCAGAGAGCACTATGAAATCACATATGCACAAAAAACACTTTGAAAAATCTTTATGTTTTATCCCCTTATCCATCCGTTTCATAGACACCAGATCATTTTGCAGCGTTCAGGAGTCGTGGAATTTCCCAGAGAAGACGTATTGTAGCAGCTTTCTGGGAAATATTAATATCCAGCCAGCAGAGGAAAGGTAAAGGGAGAGGAGAAGGGATCGGGGGTGTACAGCAGGGGGGTGAGGTGCAGACGATCAGTATCATGGCATGCTACCTGATGATAAAATGCCTCTTCTATTGCAACTCTTTCCAAACCCCTGTGCACAGTTTCCTCTACTGTTTGCCACCTTTCTATGCAGTACATGATGTCTGTGTTGCAGCTGTCCTAAGGGACACTGGCGGAAGCGGTGGTGGTGGCGGCGGTGGTGAGTGTCTGGGTAAGAATCCAAGATGGGCAGTCGTCTTCTCTGCACACACACTCTGCTGTCATCACGGCTGCACTGCAGATTCTCCACATCTGCCTTGCCTTACACCGCTTAGCCCTTCACTTACCAAGCCCCCCATCATCTCTGCCTCCCTCCCACGTCTCCACTCCCCCATCAGGATCATCCAAATATTTCCCCTCGCTGCTTTTTGAAGCTTCCATGGGTCACGAGACCTCATGCACAAATCATGCTGGCTTGCTGTGGGGGGGCCGGTCAGAGAGGACGGGAGTGAGTCAGACGCATAGAAACCCAATCTGCACTGTTTTCATACGGGGTTATTTTTCTTGCCAAGCCAGCCATCACCAATCAGCGGCTGGTTCTAAACAGCGAGTTTAGGGAGCTCTCGCTGTAGATGCTGGTCCTGGCAGCTGATTTCAACCATATTCCCCAGCCACGCCAGGGGGAAGAGATGGAGAGTAAATTCAGAGAGCTTGACAGCCTGCAACGGTTTAACACGAGGGTTAGCCCCAAATACATAGCTCTGGGTTTATGTTGATGGATGGATAACCAAATCCATCTCATTGTTTGCAATAAAACATAGATGTTAGTTTTAACACTGTGACACCACACTTGCTATAGTGCTGAATTATGATCTACTGAGAAAGAGACCTGACAAACGCAAGAATTTAGTCAGCCACCAGTTTTGGAACTTGGCTCAGCTTTACAGTGTGTGGGCACAGGAGGTTCAATACATAATGCAGAATTTTCATAACAGAGAATATTGGACAGGCCCTCAAACCAGGCCGGTAAACAGGGCAGACAGAGCGGGGTGAGTCAGTGTGGACCTTCCCTCCCACCTGCAGAGCACACCAGCTCAGGGTGAGAGAGGAGATGCTGGGCAGGAATCTGGAAGTGCTGGTTAAAGTAATCACATTGGTTTCACTGCATCTGATCTGCAGTCTAACAGACTTCCAAACAGTTGAATGAGTAAATAAAGTGCCCCAGGGGACTCCCGCTGGAGATGGATTACCACAAGGGTGCACACACAAAAGGAGCTGAAGCCCCACAACCCGATGTGAGCCGCAGACAAAAGCCTAGTGTTGGACCTCGACCAGGGAACCGGCAAACTTTATTAATCTCATCCTAGACTGAACCTCCTGCTATTGCAATCCATGCACTCACAGACAGACGCATGCTCTGCTATGAGCAGGTACGTACTCTGAAATCACTGTGCATGTCTGTGTGCATCTGTGATTGGGCGCAGAAGTAGGTGAACATATGCGTTTGTACATGAGGTGACATATTTATGACTGCTTGAGCAAACATTTGAACATACTGTAGATGCACAAATGTGTGTCTGTGTGCGCATGAGTGTGTATGCATCTGCTCGAGTGCATAGACCACATAAGATGAGTCTCATGCTCACTTGGCTGTGGAGGCCGGGTCTGGAGGGGACTAAGGGCCGTGGCATTCTGCAGCCCCATCCCACCCCGGCCCCATTCTTCCCCCTTTCTGGGCCTGACACAAATAAAAGGATTAGGAGCCCCCGTTTCCGTCAGACCCTCCATTCAAGACAAAGCTCCGACCAGCTTAGTGTCACACTTAATGATAAAAGTGCAAATCTCTGTCAGTCACTTTGGGCAGGAATACCGGTATTTGGGGGCTAATCTCATTTGATGAAGATTAAAAGGGGTAAAAAAAGGAAAAAAGAAAAGACAAAGAAACGTGTTTTGCCATATCTGTACAAAAATCTATACCGCTGAAATTCAGACAGCCAAATTTGACATTCAGCAACTAAGATGAGGTGCTGAAATGTATCTTTAAAATACAGAGTGTTAATGTGAGGCAGTGGAAAGAGCTTAGATGAGAGACAAAGAAAGAAAGGAACAGAGACAGGAAGCAAGTGTACACACACATACACAAGCGCCCACACCCTCACAAAAACCTGGGGTGTATGTAGACAAACACACTGCTCTGCCCATTCCCATGTAGAGCTAGAATGTGTGACGTGAGTGTGAGAGTAAGCCTTGGGCACACAACAGTCTGAATGCAGCACTTGCCACTATGATGCCAGTCCTCTCTAGTGTATCTGTGAAAAGCCTACGTGTTGGAAAAACATTCCAGAGTGGGATCACATATACACAGTTGGGGCCAGAGGCAATACTGCGAGCCAGCAGCAGAGGCCATGTCTCAATTTCTCATGCACATTCGACCAGGCTGCCTGGAGAAACAAGTGTGGGCTATTTCCAAACGACAGAAGCAAAATGAGACAAACAGATCTGAAATGTAATTAAAAATACCGGGAATGGGCAGAAATCATTTTGTAAATATTACGCGTTCACCGACACGCCGTAAACGCTATTTGAAATAAATCATTTCAGCGCAGCAAAAAATCCAGCCACTGAAAAATGCTCATTGTTGATTGCTGATTTAAACATGTAATCTGGCAAATTGAAACTGAAAACATTTGCTGAGTGTGTGTATTTCTCGGCTGGCTACTTGAAAAAGCCTATTACAGTATTTCACAGATTTAGCCAAAATCTAATTTGTAAATTGCATTTAATGGTTTGTGGTAACCTTCCTTTTTGTTATGAAGAGTTGTCATGCTGTGAAAATAAACCTGAAGGCCCGAGGACTTGGAGCCCGTAATGAAAATCAGTGCATTGCCAAGCCGAGGGCTTTTTCTCTCCACCGTCACTGATTAGCATTCCCGATTGACTGACATGTCCCACTGGCTGCCTAACAGCCGGCTTTAAGAGATGAGGTTAAATTGTGGCTACCAACAAATTGCATGCTTGAGTTCCTCTGCACTCCTCCGCTATCATCCAGTGTAATGTGAGCACACCAGGCAGATCCCTCTGCAGATCCTTCTCCTCCCCTGCACTACAGCTCCCCCACACAAAGCCACAGAGACCTCTTTCCACATCCCTCGCCACCAGTCTGGCCTCTAAAGTGGTGATGGGCATTACCGTGGCTGAGCCTCTGTGGCTTCCCATAGCGTCCTGCAAAGTGCTTTGTGTTCCTACTGCTGCTACACACACACACACACACACACACACACACACACACATTCTGCACCCACTCATTTCTACTAAAACACACAGCAGAAATGGCTTTATAAAAATAAACCTTCATAAAATCACCTGATTTAATAACATAATACTTGTACTTAAGATTTACTGACAGCATCACAAAAAAAGCATCAACAGCAGACTATTGAACCTTTTATGGATGTAGCTGGTGTAACATTTACAACAGCACTATTCATATATACAAGGGTTCATGTAAAAAGATATGTTTAAATCAAATATTTAATCACTCAAAGAGCTATTTGTGGGAACCGGAAAGAACAAAAAACAGAGAATCCAAGACGTAACTAGTGATGCAAATAAATACCACTCCAACAGGTCCTTTAATGGGTCTAAATAGGTTGGGGGGGAACAGTTAGCAAACCATGAGATGACAGATGATGCATCCTAGTGTGCTGCAGGGACAGGCTGAGCCATGTTGACATTAAACCCAATACTTCCTTACAGAGGAACGGGGCCAGCTTCAGCTAGCTCCTTGCCGAGCACTAAAAATCCCAGCAAGCTGAAGCAATATTATCTGGCTTAGTGTTTCTAACATTAGATTTGTCTCTCTGTAGAGGTTCTCTTTTATTTACCCAAGAGCAGTGGCTAAAGACACATTTTTATCCTTTTTAGGGGGAATTAAAAAAAACAACAAAAGAATGTATAGCTGAAAGTTAGAAAGTCTTGCAGAAAGGAACGTACACCCACATATTCTGAAATACTTTAGCAGGACTGAGGACAGTCTTTAATTAACTCCAAAACTACCCAGCTGGGTTGACAACACAAAGTACATCCTAGTTTTTGTTTGTTTTTGGTGTGCATATGAGTGTTCACAAAGTGCCAGGCCACGCGGGAGTGCCCAAGAGTGAGTAAAACACACACTCGGTGAGCTAACACAGAAACCCAGCCGTCAGCATCTCTCCGGCACACACTGCTGCAGCGTCCCAAGCACAGCTAATTAAAAAACAACAATTTCACAGGAGGGCACTCCAAACAGTTCTAAAAAGCACCTCTCAGCACACCGGGGGATCGTCCAGCATACATGGGAGGTGAGACAGGTTCTGGGAGCTCTGCTTTTATGGCTTCACCGCTGCTGTGTTTTTCTACTACTCGTACTACCGTGACCTGAACTTAATTTTGCTTACAGCACGTGGATTAGAAAATTTGGAAAAATCTGCATGCTGATGTATTTGGATGAGTTACAAATGAAACATTCTAAAATAACAGTTAAAATAACAGACAGTAAAACTTTATAGAGCATGGGAGAGAAAAAAATCCACTCCGGAATGCAAGGTTTTTATGCATCAGCAGGACCCAAAAGTAGGCAGCTTAGTGTATAATATAGTTAGTTAATGTTATGTTTTGTAGATGGAGCCCATGGCAGTTTCTAACAAGGCAGTCCATTACAGGGGTGTTGTCCAACACTTCGGTGAAGTGATAGGCCTTATTACATGGCTCCTTTCAAAGCATCTGCTTGGTTAGAGGAAAGGTCTCCCTGGGGAAAAGATCTCCCTCTTTCTAATGATGTATAATTGACCTCCAAACACCAGGGCACAACAAACTCTCTCGGGGTGGTGTAATTCCACTCTACCTTTTACATACCGCCCGTCTCGTTCAAGCTTGTTCCTTCTCTACGGCTATGGCTCCCATCCAACTGACAGCTCCGCCTATTTGCCTTGAATTTTTATCAAACTTGCTCTGAAATATTCTTACAAAAGGCAGCGGAGTATTGCCGTATTTCTCCTCTTCTAAAACATACTTCTTTTTATTTTACCCTCTGGAAAATAATAAGACATTTGATTTTTTTGTTTGTTTGTTTTTTGGACCCTGAATCTTAAGCCATGAAAAATATTCCTCATTCACAAAAATACCTATTTCATATCAAGCCAGGAACGATAAACACAGGTCAGCTGCATGGCATAAAAAAAGAGGCAAACATACGGGATAAAGGCTAATAAAATCCAATCTTGTTACTATATAATTACACTGTAGGAGCAAGATGTGTTGGACTATGTTGGTGGGAGTTTTAATAACACAATACACATTTTTTTCCCCCGTCTGCACTTAAACCTGTTCCAAAGATGCCAAAAAAGACTACTTGCCAATTCCTTGATTTATTATAGCTAGTGAGAGCTGATTATGGGGCATGAATCATTTGCTGTAGGAATGTAATTAGGCACGAACACCTCTGTAAGGCTAGGAGCTCTCTTCACAGCCCAAAGCAGTTTGTGGGCTGACAAATGCATCTTAAATGGGTGTCATAAAAGTCAAAAAGGTGCCAATTACATCTTTAAGTATCCCATCAATGCAAATGGAATAAACAACAAAAAAAAAGATACTTGTGTCTGTGGGATGGAGGGTCCCTCCAGCTAGCGTTTAACCTGGGAGGGGTTTAAAAATACAGTGTGAGAAGGAGGGTGAAGAATTAAAAGATGTGATGAATAACAGTGTGTGAGAGCAGGATGTCGCCCAGCAGGTTGTTGCGTTTGGCTGAGGTGATCGGACTTGCCACACAAGCTCACAGCATTTAAAAGTACCAAATGTAGCAGAGAAAAAAAAGGGGAAATAGTCAGTCATAAACCAAAAGCATATCAGAAACAAAATGCCAAGAAGGAGTATTATTTGGAAGCAAAATAGATCTTGTCTGCCTCTGTATGTTTATCTCTGTCTACTCTTTACACACACTGAACAAATAATAATTAAAAACAAACTACAAGTGGACAGTGCTAAAACAGGCATGAGAAAGAGATCTTTCTCTCTGCCGGAGGGTCTCCGCTTCCAGCCACCTCTGAGCCGTGACGCCGTGACTCTGGTATCCCATAGTTACTGCTATGAATTTTCCATTGTTATCAGCCGACTACAATCCCGTCACAAAGCTGGATGAATGGCACGCATGGCAATAGATGTAACTCTTTGTTGCTTGCAAGGTATCTAGCAGAGAGCCATAATGTCCCGGTAATCGAGGTAGAATTGTTAAAAAGGCCGGACACAAAAAGCTGAAAATTTAGTGACAAGCATGAAAAGCGCTCATGCGATGAGAAACACAGGGCACCCCAGGGTCCTCACAGGCCAAACAGCAACCCTCAACATTGTTGTTACTTCTGTTACTGGGCCTTAATATTTGCCTCCCTATATCTGCCACTGTCTCTGCTGGTTTTATGTGATATGTGATTTATTTTACTCCAATTGCTGTCAAGCTACTTCCTGTTATAGGCCTATAATTTAGAAAGTACAACTTTATTGTAATTCACCATAAAACAATAAGCACAAGGGGGAAATCCCCACATTATTATCATTTATCTATAATTTTAAAAAATTATATTTTTTATATTATTAGCTGCTGTAATATGAATAATGCAGTTTTTTTATTTATTGTGTTGCTGTGAATTAGGCATAGCAAAAGATCAAATTAACAATCTGCATTTAATCACATTAGTGTGCTGTTTTGCAGCATTTTATAATAATAGAACAAATCAGAATTTTTTTTTACGTTTTCAAACTGTGAAATTTACAATTTAACACTAAATTATTAATGAAAACTGTGTGTATGTGTGTGCGTGCGTGCGTAATTCGCGCGTGCGCATGTCCCTGAACTTCTAATTATTTTCTGTTATTATCTAAATCCACGTTAGCGCAGATAGATTCCCATTAAACCGTTAAATGGTTGCCTTGTCTCCTCTGCCGCATGCAGAAAAACATCACATCCAATAAAATAAAATAGAACAAAAACAACTTAAATATAATAATAATAATAATAATTTTTAACAATTGGATTTGTACCGGTTTTAAAAACGTAATATTTAAGGCAAATCGAGGAATTAGATTTTCAGAATAAATGAATATGGCCTGATCGGAAAAAGCGCTGTGGGCTCAGAGTCTGTAAAGAAACTGAAATTCTGTTTTCCGTATTTTGAATGAATCTTGATGGTGAAGGGGAAAAGCCACATGATGTGACCAGGGAGAGAGAGAGCGGAATAAAAAAATTAAAAAAGAAACCGAGACTGTACGCCTACACATTCTCGGGCCTGAGTGGGATCACGTCTTTCGATATTAAATGCACTCGTTCCGCAGAGACACATGTGGAAATATCGTGGGCCACTGTGACAAGAATAAAGCCAAGCAGATGACAATAATATGTGACCGCTAATGCGAGCGTCCTACAGCCGGTGAGAGCACTCTGCACGCGGCAGACATTTCCATTTTTTTTTTTTGAACAAGTAAAAAAGCTCAGATTTAATTTATTTGAATCACTTGTTCCTGTTGCCCTTTCACTTATTTTATAATTTATCAGGAAATAAAATCTACAAACTACGGCAGAACAAACAATGACAACAGGTTAATATATATCATACCTCCATGTGGGTAGATATATTTTTTTACACTTAATTAAATCTTGTAATATTCAAATAAGACTTCACACTAGCTGAATGACTTTCCAGGCTAAATTTTTTGCACTGTGAATGAGACACACAAGTCCTCCATGCCAGCCAAAGCAATCCCAATGTCTTTTTTTGTTGTTTTTTTAAATCACTGCACACCAACCAAAGCAACCGGAAGAAATGCACAAAACAAGAGAGCAGAGATTCCCGTGCTTACTGTTGGTAGTCGTGTTTGCAGTAAAGTTTCCTTTCTCTGAAGTAACAGCTGGTGGTGAGAGGCTGTTGACACACGGTGCACTGCAAACACTCCTCGTGCCATGAGGAATCGTTGACCCTCATCAAGAAGCGGTCGGAGATGGGACGCTGGCATCCTTCACACACGGATGGATGGTGACAGTCAGTCCCTGGAAAACGGCAGAGGAGTTGGGGCCCGTCAGAAAACACAGAAGGCCTAAATCAAGACCTTGTAATGTCTGAATAAGGGCTCTGAAAGCGTTAAAGGCCTACACACTTGGTGCTTAAAGAAATCAATAGATGTGTATGGTTTTTAATCAAATAAAAAAAAGCTGGTTTTAATGAATGAATGTAATATTTTGTCCCCAATAAGGCCTACAGATCACATCACCCATCCAGCCTTTAGATGTCTGGGTCGTTCGGGATGCGTTTGCTTGACACTAACGTGAGATTAAAACTACATTTTCCATTGTCATCTCTGTTGTTTTATCCATTTGCATGCCTAAATGTGAGCTTTTGTCGCTTTTCATGATCGTAGGTGTCGGGAAACAAACCAGCAGTGGGCATGCATGCACAGTAATGGCATCCAGACAGGAATAACAGTCTAGCTTTTGACCTGTGCTCGCAGTTCACAGTGATTTGCTTATGTTTATATAGAGTCAAATAAGAAGACTCACCGAGCATGACTCCGAGCGTGGCTTGTCCCGATCGCAGGGGATGATCTTCAATTTTAATGCCGTCCAGCATGATGCACGTCTCGGACTGTTCTCCCGCGGAGAGGCGCTCCAGTGACACCAGACCTGTTGCAATATCCATAAGAATACGGTCAGACCTGACAAGGAAATCCTGCGGCACGCAAACGCTGTCTGGAGGAAGAGCGGAGACGAGCTTGAGACCTGTTGAAAGCGTTGAGTTCCGTGTGACACACAGCCTGCAGCTCGGAGGAGGAAAACTAGAAAATGAGCTTAAGTAGAAGAAATGCACAAACTCGACTTTTGATGCTCGCAATAGCTAAGAGGCAAAGGCAGTCTAAGGCGGCTACACGGATCCCCGGTGTGTCAGAGAAGCGTGGGGACACAGAAAGCAAACAATAAAGGTGGAAAACTCTCTGAACAGTCACCTGTTATGATTAGAGGACCGAGGAAGCTTTATCTTCTCGTCCTCAAGCCGACGGGAGAAAGCGGGGAATTTCTTCACGGAATAACAGTTGTGTCAAGGATGAGAATAAGAAGACAAACTTGACAACAAATCCCCCCCCTAAAAAAAAAAAAACCAGGAGAGTATGTATGTAGATGTCCCGGCAGTAACTCTTTGGAAGTAACAGAGACGGTTGGTTGGTTGTGCCCCTGTCGCTGCAAAAGTCTGAGATCGAGATTGAAGCGAGTGGATCCTCCCACTCCTGCATGCATGGCTACACTTTTTTCATTCCCCCATTCACCGCCATTGGGATGCTATTGGAGCAGAGTACAGTGCGCTCCACACAGTCCAATAACAACACACACATGGAGTTAACCGTAAGGAAGACTAGACAGAGGGAACATATTTTACAGAGGCCTGGCATGACACTGAGGCAACAATACGATTATATAATAATAATAATAATAATAATAAACTATAATTTAATTATTAGGCGCATTATATCACGCGCTTTCTGAGAAAATAAAATATTTTGTGGAGATTATTTAGCAAAAATAAACTCAAAAATATTGAAGCGAGAGAGAGAAAAAAAGCCTCTATATTTATCATGAATTGTTGTATTTTCCTCAGTGGTGAAAAATACAGATCAGCATCACATGCTGTCTTTGCTCTTTTGTGTATTGTTTCCAGTGGAGGCTGCTGTCCCCTTTCAGCTGATGCACCTGGCGATCAGTGGTGATAACAGCGGTCTGTCCGGCAGCACTGCGGTGGCCACTGCGAGCCATGTCCATCCATCTTTCGGCCAGGAAAAAGCACCAATAATGATATCAATATTAATAATAATAGTAGGCTAATATCTACAGGCCTGTCCTGTATTTATTTTGCAGGAACACAGCAGCTGATCACTCTGATCTGAGGAATGAGCTCCCGTGCAGAGTGAAAATAACCCAATCTGAATACTTGAAAATCCCAAAACACCCAAATAAGCATAAAAATAAATATATTTATAGACTGTGGGCGTTACGGATTTTGTAAAATTCAGCAATGGTCAGTGAATTTCTTTGACAAGATCAAGACGTTTGCAAAGGTGCGGAGGACTGCAGATGCACTGAGGCCTGTCTGAAACTACAGGGCTGCTAATGGGATTGTGCGCTGCTTCCCATGCCATGCATGACAGGATCATTGTTATCAACGTCTTAAAAAAAAAAGAAGCTAGGCCTATACAGCTACATGCCCTGGCAAGAAAACATAAGAAGGCTGGACACGTGGAAGAAACGTTTTAAAACAACGCATCGTAAAGCAGTATCGCTTTATGTTCAGATCAGCTCATGCTAGCCTCTGTGTGGCCTTTATTTTTATTTATAAAAAAATAAACTACCTGCTGCTCAATTAAAGATAATGAAGACATGCCTGTAACACGGAGACCAACACTCCATGAAGAGGAGGCAGCAACGGTAATAATAAAAATAAAAACATAATAAGTTGCTGAAAATTACATTAAGAAAAACAATCTGTGCTGTAGCCTATTTCACCTTACTTATTGCAAGATAGTCTGTTGAAAGGAAGAAACAAAATAAAAAACATATCCAAATGTTTCCACATCCAACGTCTCTCTACGCAGTGTGTAGCCTACCTTCGAGCCAAAGGCCTAGCTGCGTGTTGATTTTGATGTCCTTTGTGAAGCATCAAGGCGATGACCTGTAGCCCAGTTTGGAAAACAGAGGACAGATTGTTGGCGTTGCCCTCTGCCGTTCACCGAGAGAACAGCCGGAGTTATCTCAAAGATGCAGGGCAGCCAAATAGAGACAGGAAATGTGTATGTTCACTTTTATAAAGCGTGCAACCATCACAGAAATGTTTACAGCGCAAGGATGACATGGATACTGAATCCTTATATTTGTTCATTACAGGACACAGATGTACACTTGCTCTTTTGAAATCAGTCCATACCTGCCAGTCATGAAGTCGTCCACCCCCGGCTTAGCTTTTTTTCTTCTTCTATTGCCAGCTCTTCTATCAGCATGGGGTCAATTACCTCCGCCTCACACACTATATTGGATTATCTTGCCACTAAGCAGCATTATGAGCTGCTGAGCACTATCAATACAATATAATCAATACATTTTTTAAGAAACATATAAAGCCCGTGTTGCCCCGTCCTCCACCTCCTCCCATCCCCCTCCACCATTCATTCAGCAGTTATCGGCCAGGTCACTTGTGTGAATGAGGACATCAAACATTCATTCAATAAATCAATCCGCCAACTTTTAGCCGACGGTGTTTTAATGAGCCTCTACATGACAAGCCCTCCCTCGCTTTCTGTAAGGCAGGAAGAAAAAATAAAAGCGTTGCAGCAGGTGTGCAGCACAGAAAGCAACGGTCTCCTAAAGTTTAGCAATTTACTTTACAGTAAGCAGAACTGTGCATTCGTCGGAAAGGTAAGAGACCATTATAATGCGCCATTACAGCAACGCACATTCCTGCAGGATCAGCTACTGCTGTGATTTCGATTAGAGTTTTCACAGTGAGAGTAATGACTTTGAATACTGAGAAAGAAATTATGTGGACTACATGGTTTTTTTTTTTTTTAACGCGGAAGAAGACCAAATCATTTCGGGGGGGAAAAAAGCTGAAATATGGTCCTACATTTATGTGGTTGAGCGGGAGCAAAGTTAAAAATTGCGAAAAATTGTGCACAGTTTTGCCTGCTTTGAAATCCAAATCGGCAGATTTGACATTTCAGTAGAACATGCACAAACTTTGGAGGAAAGTGCACTAAGAAAACGAAGAAATCGAGCAATTATCAGTGCTAATTAAGTTCTTACGTTTATTTAAACTAATGTGTTATTATGACTTCATGTACCTGTACGCTTATTCTAAGAATATGAAAAAGAGCCACAAAATGCAACATAACTGTTTATAATTAATATAAATAAATCAAATTATTCGACTTCGTTCAATTTAAATCAAATCTAAACAAACGCATCAATCAAACTGAAGTATAAACATATAGACAATTTATCTACTTTAATTACATTTACATCATGCTGTTTATAAGCCACGCAGGATCCATTCATTTTCCAACCCAGAGAATAACTCACACAACTTCAACTGTGTCAGGCCTCAAACCCGGAGGCTAATCAGTGTACCGCAAAATCACACAGAATAATCATCCTCAACGTAAAAACATAATTTATTCAACTGAATATGTGGACTGCAATAAACGCTGCATCTATGTCAGTCCATTTGTTTTTGTTTTTTTACAAAACCAACACAGGTTTGCTTGAGCTGAAATGTGAGCATTCTCAATTATGCCTGAAACAAAGCGCACCGATAAGCATTTTAAAATAAAATACCTTGTAGAGAAAAAGGGAAGAACACTTCACATCCTCAAAGGAGAAACTCAGCAAACCAAAGACATAATGGCTCCCTAAATTGCATGGCTAGAGGACTTTGATAGTTAACTCACTTTGATCTTTTAATGAGTGTTTCTAAGCTCTCCATGATGCATTTTCTTTAAAGCTCGAATGAAAGAAGAAAAAAAAATACAGGCTCCTTTAATTTGTTTGCTGCCGAGTTGCACTTGAGCATCTTAAAAACAGAGTGACACAGTGCAGCAGCTCGGTTTCTCGTGCTAAATACAGTTAACGAATTGGGGGGGAAATGTCGTGTGATATTCTTCTTTTAGCGCGCACTCGATTCTGTCATACGGACGTTTCTGTGAAATCATCCCTGTGGCTGTGACACGGTTTCAAGTGCAGAGCTCGTTCCTCGTCAAGCCAACGGGACCGCTGGCCGGTCGAGGATCAACAGTGAAGCTTATTGAAGGTCTGCACGGCGGCTACAGCTGTAATTCCATCTGTCTTTGCTGACTCTTAATGCTTTCTGAAATTTTTTAGCTGCTTTCATACCTGAGAAAAAATAATATTGTTACACTACGATTTCACACAGGAAGCAAACAGGCAGTGCACTGCAGCAATAACAAATGCAGGGCCCCGCAGGCCTGAGGGCCCGTGAATACGAAAACAGTCTGTAACAACTCCTTTTGATGTCAAGTGTTTAATTTAAGTCACAAATTGGGTCCATCTGATTTTGTATATATTTTTTATATTTCCTATAAACTGTTATTTACATTCATTTTTTATTTGAGCTTTGCTTAAACTCACACATGCACAACAAGATAAATAGTGGAGTTATTTACATCACACCTCCTGCTTCCCACTCAGTCACATATTTCTGCTTTTATTCGTCTGAACAACATGGCCCATCTTACTGAGACAGCCAAAAAAAATGATACTGCAGGATAATCCCAACTCCCCGAGGATTAAGCCAAAGTATAATACAGCACTGTCAACCCATGGCTAGATTTGTTTATGTTATGATTTATTGGATTCAGCTTTTTCTTTTTTTTTTCCCCACTGACAAATTTATTGAGTTCCTGACAGATGGCCTGACAGGGCCCTGTGTGACAGCGAGCTGACATACAAGTTTGAAATGTGAGTCTGAAAACTGTTTACCTGCGTTTGTGAAGTTTGTTAAGACATGGAGCAAAACGGAGCTGTAATTGAATTAACATAAGACAAAATAATATAGCCCCATTCCCAACCAGTGACAGACTATATAATACTAGAAAAATACAAATAAAATTATACAAATGCTACATGTAGTACTACTACGGACATATTCACTACTAATGCAATTTTAAAAAGTAATTTTAAGTTGAAAACCATAATGCATGTATTTGTTTAAACTTACTAAAAGAAAAGTAAAAGCAAGTCCATATAACAGGTAGATAGATAGATAGATAGATAGATAGATAGATGGTTTTGGAAATCTTAAAATATTTAATGATTTAAAAGGTGAATATTGGACAGTTGTGTTGCTGCCTTTTGAGTAAGTAATTATTCAAACTGCTTTAATTTAGATGTAGTTGAGTTAGGAGTGCATATGAACCATTGAATTACAGGGAAATACCTCGATAATGTCTAAATAATACAGTTACAGATGTAAACATAAGCCTTGGGTTGTTTAAAGTCCTGCACCTCCTGTTTGTTAACTCTATTTACTTTTATTTCAGGGTAATGTTTATGACTTTCAAAAAATCCAAGTAATATGGCACATTTATCATCATAAAAAAGAGAATGGAATAATAACTGTAACCATTGAATCAAATCGAATCTTGTGAAAAGTAAACTGGCTATCAGGCATTTTTGTTAAATGTATTCAAATGTATGTACTGACATTTCAGTACAGATCTACATATCATCGTTCTGAGCTACAAAGCTCACTTTCTCCTCAGAAACACTGCGGCGTAGTTTTAGTAAGGGACCAGCTCATCTGATGACAGTGATCCAGGATGCAGTCAGATTTATGCACCTGGTCCCCTGACTCAGTCTAAACGCATATTACTTCACAGTTGCACGCTGACGTTACCCAAAACCCCTCAAACCCACGATCTGAATTACAATATCACCCCCTGCTGGACAAAACCAGGCAGTACAACGTGCTCTCCTGTCATAACTTACCACACCTAAAGAAACGCTATAAAATATTGTGAAACATAAAAGGAGTACATAACGGAGTAAATATTAATTAAACAGAATGAACATTACTTCATTTAAAGTCACATAAATACCAAATGTTGTTATTGTTTGTTAAACTTCCAATGAAGTACACAACACTGGATAAGTCTTTAATACTATCTATTACGATCTATTTCAAAATTCTTCATATTAAAAACGGAATTATATTTTTATCTGTATTAGGAGAAATATAGAATGTAATTTTATGAATTACTACTAGATTATATATATTATATACTTAGTAAAACATTTACAAGCAGGCTTTTAGCTCATTTGTATTTCATAGACACATTTCCCTGTTTAATTCCTCTGTAACTCTCTTTTTGATGAGAATAATAGAACAATAATAGACACACCATGTCTGGTATTTCTACCACTGACTGAAAAAATATTACTTGTCAAAATGCAAGGATTTTTTTTCTCAAACCCATTAATTGAAATATTTCTGCCAAAAGATGCTACTTTACCACAAAGTGTAATATTATGTATGTTACTTTAATATGTTTCAAACATGTTATATGTTCCTCATCATGGTATTTGTATTTTGTCATTTGATGTAATTTAGTGTTTCTGTCCTGGTATTATTCTTGTGATGTGTTGTGCGGTACTTTGTTGTTCTAGTATATACTACAAACATAGCACCAATATACATGTATTTTCTTCTCAGAGAACTTTGTAGATGAAAAGACATTTGTACGCACATCCAGTATAATTTTGCAGCAATAGCTTATGACTTTTCATTGTTGGTTCAATGTTCTGCGTGTGCAATGGCAACCATCTCTGGAGAACACTGTACTTAAAGTTACAATTCAAGTACAAATGATTAGATTAACAAACACAAACAATATCTATTTTTCATTCATTAATTCAACTTGCCAAAAAATGCACAACACAAATTCTATTTTTTTAAAACATCATTATACGTTTTGTCATATTATTGTAATAACGGTTCATGTTTTTTAATATTTCCATTTCAATAGATAAATGACAAAAACATTTTTTTTCATAGTTAATTTGCTATAATTTGCAGTATTTTACATTCATTCAAGTTTGTTTTTCCATACAGTTTTTTGTTGTAAAGTCACGAAAACTAAAATGTAAACTGATTGAGATCTTTTCTTCATTGTCTCATTCAATAACAGTAATACAAAAACAAATATCACATGTTTTGTTAAAACCCAATGAATAGTTTAATTTTTCCAAAGGATTATCTTCAAAACATTTAAAAAAGTTGTTCAAAGTTGGATCACAGATGGTAACAGATGATACATTATGAAACCCAGCAATAACAAAATCTTTTTCTTCTGTGATGTGGCAAGTCCCCCTTCCCTTCTGTTTTACTTCACAGACAGGAGATTGCCAAACAAATCTTCATGTGAGCCTAAGCTGATCAGACACATGAGGAACAACTTACTAATTTCAAACAAAATCAAACCTTGGTCTCCAAATGCCTCAGAGAGACATACCCACACGTATTTGTGACTTTCTCAAACTGTTGATGAGCGCCTAAAGAATCTTAAATCTTTCTCCAACAAGGACCATTTAATATCCCACACAGAGGTGCTGAGTGGAGGAGAGACACGGAAACAAAACAATGGTTTGCCCTTTGAGAAAAAGGCTTTCACAAACTTTGGCTCATGTGCATATGAGCAACGGATATTATATCGTCCTGTCACAGCGGGATACATGGCATTTGTTGTTACGTGACTGTTTTCATCATTAGCAAAAGTGTCTCGGCTCAGGCAAGATTTGCAGCGCCTTTCATCAGATGATCATGTTATTCAGTGGATTTGTCTCTGCAAAAATAATGTTTCCTCTGACACAAAGAAAGTGGAGGCTGCAGGAGGCCAGGAGCATAATTTTAGGATGCGTGCCATTAACAACAAACGTAGGCCTTTGCTACCCGCTCCTCATGTGGAATGCATAAATTCTGTGCCTGCTGAAAAAATTGCGTGCGCTCACAGACTTTGTGGCTGAAGTAGTGAAAGATATTCTAAATACATCTACATATACACTGGCTGTGACACAGAGCTGGAACTGAATGGCTGAAGACATATCTGGAGAATCAGTAGAAGCTGGTACCAGCTTCAATCCATGCGTTAAATGTACTGCATGAACAATGGCAAACAAGAAATGAATCATTGCAATGGACACAAACTATGCAGATCTGGCTACCTAGGCCAGCAGCAATAAAAATCCTTATAATCAGACATCTGCACATGTGTGATTCTGTTTCTCTGTCTCAGTAAAACACGCTGGATGTGCTTTGTGTGTACTGAACGAGAGTGTATATGTGCACATGTATCATTGTGGGTGTGTCATTAATAGGCTGCACTTCAGAGAAAAAGGTAGAAATCCACCAGATGTTTTGCAGCTGGGTGGATCTGGTAGTGAAGATCTAGACAGCATCTGTCACAGGCGAACATTTCTAATCTGTCCTGAACATTAGGCAGAGAGCACTAAAAACCCATCTCTGGCCGCATGTGCGGCTCGGTTCACAATGTGCTAACCACAGGCTCTGCAGGCTCCCAGAGAAAGTTCAAAATTAAACAAGAAAAAATTTAATATTTATCAAGCTGAACAGTGAAGAAGCAATTTTAACTACATAATTCCTCTATAATTTTTTCCAAACTCCTTTGGTGTGGCTGCTAAACTTTTAGAAAGCAAAACAAGGGCTAACAGGCTAACTGAAGTTATTAGGGCAGAGCGCCTGAGGCTAAAGAGCAGCGCTTTGAACTAGAGGACCAGCAGAGCTTAGTGAGGTCAAGGTCTGTCAAGCAGCAAGCAGAACTAACACCACAATGTTCTGGATGGACATTTTCTTCAAAGAACTTCAGTTGTGCATTAAAAAGAAAGAAACTATGTATTGAAGCTATAGTATGCACACCCATTTACATTTTGGCTTCAGATAATAAATCATTTCAAAAGTGTAAAGACTCTTTAAAAAATAAACCTGCCCCCAGATACATGCAACCCTTGAAACCCTCTTTCTATTTTGTCATAGTTGTTGCTGCTTCCACAAGATATTTCCTGGAAAAGTAGATTATAATTACATTTCTAAAGTGGCCACACAACTGCATTTTGGAGCTAACTACGGTGTGTTTACCTAACATTCTCAGTTTGGGATCTGTGGGAATTGCTCCAAGCTGTCCTTGATGGTCTCTAGATATTTCTCTTCCTGGGTTCATGTGCCTAGTTACCAGTTGGTCAACCTCATGCCCTGTGAACTGACCCTGTCCTCCCTCCGAGGTTTGAAAGGAAAAGAAACTCAATCCTCCAGGGAGCGCTCCGACTAACAAGAAAACTGCTGGCCCGAATCTCTCAGAAGTGCTGTGTTTTCCCACTGGACCACTTTCAGCTTAATAAACATCTTAACTAGCCAGAGGTCCCACGGGAGCTGCTGGGAAATCCTCTGGGCAGCCAGAGCTCAGGAGCTGGCCCTTTATTGCATCCAGGTGGCTGTTAAAAAATGCTGGCCGGCCCTAAATGTCCAATAAAATGCAAGTGGCACCTTCAGGGGTGGACAGGGTCAGTGCACCTGTCTGTGGACGAAAGCTGCACTCGCCCCCCCTTGTCCAATCAGTTTGATGTCACACTCCTATGTTGTGCCACCACCATGCCCATGGAAGCATTACTGAACAGGCCTACCGGACACGGATCCAGGGGCCCAAAAGGTCAGAGGGCCTCTGGGCCAGAGCTGAAATTACCACATAGAGATGCAAAAAGACTACAAAGAGACAAAATGACTGCAAAGAGACACAAAACGGTCACAAAGAGATGCAAAATGACCACAACGAGATAAAAAAGTGACCACAAATAGATGCAAAACGACTGCAAAGATTGACAAACGACTTGAAAGAGATACAGAATAACCAAGATACTGAGAATGACTAAGAGATGTAAACAAAACTACAAAAAGAAGCAAAAAGACCAGAAAGAGATGCAAACCGACAACAGAGACACAAAAATGATGAGGCTGCGTTTTAGTTGTTTTGTGCCTCTTTCAGTTGCAGCGTCTTGCTCTATGTAGGCGGGGTGGCGGCCTTTTACACGTCTGTGCCCAGGGACCCATTGTCTCATAATCTGCCCATGGCTGTGCCAGCCATATGGCAGCTTATAGCATAAACATTCTGAATAATATATGCAGAAGTCAAAGTCCCTTTTCCTTCTGTCATGATGTCCCCAGCAGATTAATTGAAACCTATCATCCTGTTGTATTAATGAACAACTAACTGCTAAATTAGGGGGATGCTCACTTCCCGTTTGTTTACGACGACTTCACACGTATGTGAACGGTGGCAGCAGCCTCCCTTCATCTGTCCAGCCTGGTCGCTGTCCAAAGGGAGAGTTAATTGTCCCACAGGTTTTGGAAAGCCCTTGACGGTGTATTGGGCCTTTGATCTGACTTGAAAGGAGCTAATTGATTTCTGTGTTACAGGCAGTGTTAGAGGGAAGGGAAAAAAAAAACAAAAGATGCTTGCTGGTCATTTCACAACATGTGCAGAAATATCTGAGAGAAAGAAAGAGAGAGAGAGCGAGAGGGAGGGAGGGGATGAAGAGAGAGATCACCTCACACCCGACTCCATCCTTGCTCAATTACAATAATTTGACTCACATGGGCTGGCTGCCGTGGCAGAGAGAGAGAGGGGAGGAGAGGGGATCCCTGCTCTGGGAGATCACTCATCTTACCTCTAGCTGAGGTACGGAAAGACAGATTAGATGTGCGGCTCCCCTAGGAGTGCAGCCTGGGGGCTTGTTAAGGTGGCGGTATGGAGAAGACCACACGTCCAACCTCCCCGCTTTAAATTTCAATGGGGCACTCCAACATTTGATGACGTCAATAAGGAACGAAGAGACAAGAGACTGCTGGAGCTAACCGGTAAATGGTAGAGTAGGTGTTTCACTGCCTACAACCTGTGTGTCTCTGTTTCTTTGAATATAAGCACTTGCTTATTCATTAAGTTTTCTTACAAAGCTTTTCCTGTTTAAGGTCATGGAAGGTTCAGCCTGTCCCAGCATGCACTAGGCTGAAGGAATCATATTAGGAGGCACAATTTTTATGTTTCCTGTTTGTTCTTGTTACGAAAATACGAATCCAGTGAACATTAGATGTGGCTTTACATCTTCTGTCAATGTGATTTGCTGCATCACCTGCCTGTGAGTCTGTTCACCATGGGTCCAGGTCTGGTCTGGACCTGCTTTGACAGGCTTCCTGCCTTCACTCCTTCACCTCTCTCTGTCTCTGGTCACCCCCGCTCAGGGGGAAACAGGGCTGTCAGAGGGAGAGTGGCAGGCTAAGCCTGTCTTAACACAGCACCTCAAACCACCTCATAAATACAGGCTTCCTTTTCCAATTTCCAAGCGGCCAATCCACCAATCCACCTCTGTCTACATGCTTACACACCGCTCCATGTCATGCGCCGGGGTGTGAGTTTAAAAATGACCACGGGACATCTGGCGGACTCACAGAGGGTGGGGCTTTGATGTGTTGCTCTGCAGTTCAGCTCAACTTCGGCTGAGTCAAATCCTCCGGGCAACGCAGCAGCGGTGATTGAGAAGCCTAAAGTGGGCCTGGTAGGCTGGAGATAGCAAGGGAGTTTAAAAGATGCCTTGAGACAGATTTGCCATATGTGAAATGCTTGAGACACACAACAGCCCTTAACTACCCCTCTAGACTTTAAACTGCTGCATGGCTTACAGACAAAAAAGGTTGTTTCCATTTTAATTTTAAAATGTGGGCCCTGAAAATCATTATTATTTTCCATATCATAAAGTGGAGTGAAAGGAAAAGTGAAACCATGTGAGGCAGCTTTTTGATGGGCGATGCTGGGCGATGCTGGGCGGGGCTCATGAGCGAGTTGTGGCTCTGAAAGTAAGATTGCTCCGTGCCCATCTGAGAGTTTGGCTACACTGCTTCTCTTACCATGAATGCAAAACCGGTGATTAGCTTCATCTAAACACTCACATCTGACCTGCAGAGCTAACGTCACGCACGCGCACACACACACACACACACACACACACACCTGCTGTCCACCTCTGTTAACAGCAACACCTGCAATGCTGCTCACATTGAGCACAATAATGAGATGTTGGTTCTGCAGAAAAATGGCCACATTTTTAAAAGGATAAGGCTGGCAATATTCTATATTTTTGTAACTGTTAGCACTTTTCATGAAAAGACCAAAAGCAACAATGCGGTAGTCCGTATCTTAATACTTTTCAACCCATTTTTTAAATTAGACCATGAATATGCACTTTCATTTTTTAAAAAACTAAGTAATTTCCTAAAACAGCTGATCACTGTAGTTTTTAGCAAACGTTATTGAAGCAGGAATAAATAGTGCATTTGTTGGGAACTATTTTCAGCTATGGATTTGGTGCTCTAGTGAGCATTTACAGCAGCAGGACAAAAGTATGTGGAACAGACTCAAAATAAACTTCAGCGGCCATGTTTTATAACGAAGGAACATTCCACCCAGTGCAACGGTGTGTGGCTCATTGATGTGATGTGTGAAGTGAAGTGTTGGGACAACAATGGAGGTCTATGGCACAGAGGAGTAAGCTATATCAGACTTTCGCTACACAGACAACACTTGTTAGTACGATCCCTCCAATTTGTTAATAATAAGAACAATTTAGAATATTGCTTTATCCTTTATGATGCAGTTGTGCACCTCTTCTAAATACTGCTTTAATTTTACACATGAAATGACATCATACACTATATGCTATGAATGTCATCCAGTCTAAACATTGGAAGATGTGAAAACATTATGTAAAAAACTTGAAATTGATTAAGTGATTAGTATAATAGTGATATTATTAGTTGTTGCAAAGCTTTTCTCACATTTATCAGTCAAAAGAGTTATGGTGGAAAATGGAGAGTTAACACAGCTCCACCTTTTGCTTGTGCAGTCTGTGTGTGAATCTGGATAGCCTACATGTGGCATACTGTATATATGCACTTTATGCACAGCAGGGAGGAAGGCTGTCAAAGCCTGTCACAGTGCTCTAGGGCATCACTGACATGAGTGTCACCTTCATGAAGGAGCGTGAAAGCTGTTCCCTCTGCACAGGATTCTTCAGACCGTCGCTCTGATTTCAGCGGCAGAACAGAGGAGTTAACGCAAACGCTCGCAGAGGGTTGTCATCTGTTGTACGCTTCATTAAATACCTGTGAATACCAAGGGCCATTAGGAACTTTGGTCAGGAAAAATAAATAAATCCTGCATTGTTAGCAGAATCCACAAGTTCACAAACTTAGCAGGAGGAAAGTCTAATCAACAACAGGGACATTAATCCATTAATGAGTTTCTAATACTAATTACACCTGCAAAAATGTGCAAATGGATTCTGACAATTTAATTAGCTGCAAATGACACGAGAACAGGAGTGAGAAGATAGTGATGTTTTGGTATGCAAGTGTAAATTCTGCTTCTGGATCTGGCAGCAAAGTGGCAGCAAGGTGTTGTTTAGTTTGTTAAAAAGAAAAAAAAAATCACTTAAATAAAGATTTTCTTGTGTTTTGGATATTCAGAAATGCTGGTTTTCTGAATATTAAAATGCCATAAAAAACTCCAGGAAATTATCACTTGTTCAGCATCCCCCCCCCCCAGTCTGTCTCCCTACAGCGGTAGATAAGAATAATATGTTTCAAAGTTGAAATGTAATGTTGTGTTGTATTCTTAAAGACCTGACTCAGTAGAGGAGTCACTGCTGACATGGGTGGGCGTCTGGGATAAAAGGCTCCTGTGTCTTAAAGCTCTGCTCATTCGTGCTGCACGCCACTCATGATGAACTTTGTGATGGAAACATGCTTCTTCTGCAAAATGAACGTCAGAGGGGCCTGTTTGCGTGTGATGAGGCTGCTTCTCTTCTGCTTCTTTTGTCCTCCCAGAGTGCTACTCACTGTCAGCACGGCCCTGTTATTCTGATGAGCAAAATGTGAGTCACAGCTATGGATATTAATTAGTTTGATTTATTTTGAGCATGACTTGAGCAGCACTTCTTGTATGACTATCTGAGTAAGATAACACAATAAAACTCATTTAGAAAAGTCACTTCCAAGCTAAATAAGATGAATTGTTTTGAAAATTGTATGTGCACAGTTGTATATTATCAAAAATACTTCAACAAATTAATCATTTAAATAGAATTCATCAAGGTAAAAATACGTTTTTGTCTTAAATTACATAATATACAGTTGTATACACTTTTTCTTAATTTCATTAGTTCATTATTCTACAAATGATCCCCTTAGTCCATCTGTAGTGTTTCAGTCCTCGTGGCTCTTTCTGTCAGGGTGTGAAATCTGGGTGGAAAGTTACACAGCAATGCTTCGCTCTGTGCTGAAGTTGTAGTAAAACTGCATGAGGAGAAGGAGAAGAAAAAGTACACACTGATGAATAAAAACATATTGTCAAAACAGGACAAAAACATCACCAACCTGCATTATCTTAATAACTGATACCAAATCAATAAAATACATTTATAAAATACAGCAATGAAATGCAGCTTCTCACAAATTGAGTACAACCATAATAATCTAAACATCTCTCTGAATGTTTTAGTCTGATGATAAACTTAACTATGGATTAAAAATGCATTGATATAATGTTATTTCCCCACTGTGAAACTACAGGCCTACAATGAGCCCTACAGCAGAATGCTAGGGTGGTCGTCCAGAATACAAACAAACACTTCCCCCTTCTGGCATGTCATGAACATGACTCTTTAAAAAACAGGAGGGCTTCAAACATTCTTGGCTTATGTGGCATTAAAAGTTGTAATTGTGTAATTTTTGTTCAGTTTCACTGATTCTATGAACCATTATTTTAATTCCCTTCTATTGAAAAGATACATTTTTGGTACCCTACTGAGGGGACATTTCAAATTTTGGTGGCAGAAGTCTATTTTGTCCAATTTTGGCACAAACCCAGATAAATGGGGGCAACACCATTGAAGGTCAATGGTGATGCTAGATCGCTTTTGACCCTGATAAAAGACCTACAGGCAACGTTTGCTAATGTTATTACAAAATTCAGCAAGCTTCCGCTATCAGTTACATTCACTCAGTTTTTGGGTCCAGAGCAATCTCTGGCCTCAAGTTAATATACATAAAAAATATTCCTGAGTTCCATGCAGTGAGATATACAGATGTTAAATTTGGGGAAAAAGAGAGCGCTGGTATCGGACCGGTATCCAGTATCGGCAGATACCCTGAGTTGAGATATTGGAATCGGTATTGGAAGAGAAAAAGTTGAGGAGTCGGTGGATCCCCAAAAACATTAGCAGTTCCTAGAAGTACTGAGACCTTTAGCGTAATCAAATACATTTTCCAAATTCTATTCTATAAATCCAAATTATTAGGAAATAATCATAAGAAAGACAAAGCTACTTAGGAAAATGACTAAGGCAATTATATAATCTACATTAGACCGTATCATTTTTGTGAACTGTTAAAAAACAAAAAAAAAAAAACACATTAATGATTTTGTTGTGGGTGCAGTTCCACTGGCTAAACAGTGATGTTTTGTGACACAAAGTAGTGCTCACTTCACCAGGTTAGACAGTTGTATTACTGCAACACAGCACTAGGTGATGCTATATGATCACTGAAATAAGTTTCCAAATCTCCAACAGAAGCCACGGAGCCACAATGGCTCAAACCGGGCTCTCTCGATCAAAATACCACCTTCCCTGATTTCTATCTACTTGAGGGGAAGCTGCAAGTTACCCAAAACCTGTCACATATCACAAGCCTGTTAGTTGTGAAGAAATTCAGCCCCCCACCACACAAAAATTCAGTCTCAACATCTGGCACAGTAAATAAATAATCCTGTGTGTACGTGAGTGTGTATATGTGTGTGTGTGGATGATGGATGGGGGAATGGGGTGTTATCAGGGAGAGCATGTATCAATGTCTGCCAGTTTTACACACAGGCTGACAGGACAGTGACACACTAGAACATGGGCGGCAGTCACCCAGACGAGCCGAGCTTCATTTCCTGTCCCTGCTCCACTGCCAAAAATATGTGACATGTTGTCTTCATTAATTCCACCTCTATTTGGAGCTCTCCCTCTCACACCTTTCACACACCCCTGTACACTACTGTCCCTCCATACATTCACATGGCAACACACACACACGCACACACAGGCACAGAAACACACACACACACACACACACACACACACAGATAACTTCCTACAATCACTGAAAACCCATCATACATAGGTGCTAATGAAAATCCTGTCATGTGTGCATACACACTTCTTTCCACCCTAGCATACTCCCTCTGAAAATCATTAGCCAGCCGCCAACAACATTTTTCAGCAGAGCAAACTACATAAAGATGTCACTTTAAATCGCTTACTAATTAACACTTAAAAAGACACAAATTAGATATGCGTGGCTAAAAGCAATTATAATATCCGCAAGTTTTGTGAGTCATTTGGGAAATGAAAAGAATGCCTAATTGCTGGAACCAACATCATCCGAGACACGGCTTAAGTGATGCCTGTTAGGAAATGGTCTTATCTACAACTGTGGCTGTGATTACAACAGTTTTCCTCAATTACATGTGCATATGTATAATTCTAGAAAGTACATCTCTTTCATGAATCTATATTTTTAAATGGGTTTAGAAACGAGGCAATTAGATTCTGAGCAGAAAGCGCCTCCAGTTTCTGAAGAGGAGAAAAAAAGGCCCCACAGTCAAGCATGGACAGTGACCTCTTCTGGACAAAAGAAGGAGAAATGCTCTGAGGTACAGTTTCATACTAAAAACCTGCCTTTTCTGAATTTTAATATTTTTGGTTTTATATTACCAAGAACGAGCTGTCACTTCTACAGAAGCCTTGAGTTCAGAAAACATAGTGGACATTACATGTATAGTGTAACACTGATAGAGAAAAACTAGAAAAAGAAAAATACAATACTACAGACATGCATCACTTTCAAAAAGAAACACTTCTGCTGTCCAACATTTTTGCAAGAACATCACCAACTATATTTCCCCCCCTTGTTCTGCAGATAGCATTGTGGTATAATAATAAGAGGAGAGAAGTAAAAATAACACAATGGTGAGGGATGTTTCCACTTGGAAACTAATTATCAAGCTAAGCTGTGACTTCATCCTCATCAGCCTGGCCCCACCATTAATCTTGTGCTGTCGTCCACTTCACTAAATCCTGTGTGTTACACTATCTCACATTTACTTCATCAGCTCCAGCGCGGCTGTAATTAATGATTTCTCATGCCCCTTCCCTTCCCTTCCCCAGCTCAGCTCACCATGTGTCCTCCTGCTAATCACACTCTCTGAGACGAAAGAAAGGAAGGAGGAGAGGAGAGGAAGAAGGAAAAAAAAAAAGACAAGAGCATATAGGATGAGCAGCCAGCCTGTCTCCACCCTGGAAAACACCCACATACACATACACGTACACGCCATTAATACCTTCGCTGACAATGAGCTTCATACAGATGACCATATGACAAGATGGCGACTCTGTGTGATTTGGATAGTATGTGACAGAAGACAGAGGCAGAGTGCAGAACAGACACCCGGTTTGACGAGAGAGTGTTTGCTCTGTAACACATCTCAAACCCAACAGCACCTGTTCTTTTACAGTGGTCTGTCACTTCCTGGCAGTTCTGATACCAAGATACCGTGCTAATGAGAGAGAAGGGGGGTTGTCACTCTCTTTAAAGCACACACACACGCACACACACACACACACACACACATACTAACTCTCTTTCTTTCTCTTGCTCGCACAAACACATGGGCTGTAAAGAAGGAGCCGCACACAGATGATTTTCTTCCTACGAATGCCTGCAGGCTACAGTGTTTCATCAGAAATGGGGAAGACTTTGTAGCGCTTTTATTTGCTCTACATGATCTCTAACTTTTTCACTACCAAAAATGAAGCTGATTGGAAACCAGTTAAACATGTAGAATCTAACCAGAAAAGCTCCTCAAGATCTACAGCGAGATGCTAGATTGAGCTGTTTGAGAGGAGAATTGGGGAATAAAAGTCAAGTGTTTTGGAACAGGAGACGAAGCTTTTAAGAGAGAATGGCTGCCTAGCCTGGCCATGCTTTTATTCAATTGGGGCTTAGTGGAGCCAACAGGGCCTCGCTGTCTCAGACACTTAATTACAAACCCAAGACCGTTTGCTTTGCATTCTGGGCCAGCGGCGTCAGCGGCAGCCGAGCGTTGCAGCCTCTACTCACTTCCTGCTCGATCTCTGCCAGGGATTTGATCGTAATGCCCATTAAATTGACTTGCTGCATCTGAAATCAAAAGCACGGGGGGGGGGGGGGGGACACACAAGAAACATGGCGGTTAGGCACATGGCTAAGTAAGCATGCTTAAAATCTTTAATCCTCTCCCTCTTGGTGTCAATACAAACGGGGTTATAGTGACAACCACCGCCAGCCAGCCAAATGGACTGCATTGAGCCAGCTCTGCCTGACTGCACGCATTCATCACTCAGTCTGGAGGAAAGGATAGGAAAGAAAAGGAAAGGAAAGGAAGGAAAGAAAAAGAAAAGGGAAGGAAAGGAAAGGAAAGGAAAGGAGAGGAAATGAAAGTAAAGGAAGAGAACAGAGTGGAAGAAGGTACTAATAGCTGCATACTGGGAAAAAGGACCAAATATCGTATATATACAACCTATAACACAACAGGTTGCAGGACAAGTAACTGTACAATAACTATCATGAACCCTGTCATATTATTTGTAATAAAGCAATAATTTAGCATTTTGTCCCTAGTTCCTCAAATAATTTTTACCTCTTTGGGGTTATCAGAATACTTCTCAGAGATCACAAAGGGCACATCATCCAGAGCTGCAAAAAAGTAAGAAAAACAAAGTTTAAGATTGACTTTCATACAAAAAAAAAAGAAAGAAATATTACTCCCTATTCTTGATCCTGAGTATTTCCACAAGACTAAACGTGGGTTTATAAAACAGCAAAGCTATCAACATCCCGACACCCTGACAACTCCCCTCCTTCGCTCTATGGAGAGAAGATGAAAGGCTTTCTTATTCTCTGCTGTATTTGAGCACCTCCACTCTCTCCTCCAACTCAGCCCTTTCCCAACCCTCTTCCAGTTTAATTACTCTTGATTATTCCCGATTCCGTCTTGTCTGAGAGATGTTCACCTCTGAAACAAAGACACACTCACACTAGGCACAGAAAAGCGGAAAGAAGCGAGACAAAACATTCACCAGATATCAAATTTGCATGAAAATAAGCCACACTGTTCAGCCGGCAAAAAGTGGATTGAAATGAGGACTTGCCAAGAGCGTGGTGGTATAATTAGCATTTGACCAAACAAACGAGCTTCAACAGAGCTATAATTAAGCAGGCCTGTAATTAAGTGTATGCCCTTTATCATAATGATCGTGGTTAAAATGGTGTGATGGCTGCCAGTTGATTATTAATGGTGTAACCCCGTACTGCATGCATCCTGCACTGGAATCAAGGTGTCACGACTGTCAGGCTAGAGAGCAGCCCTTTGTTTATAAAATACATTAGGGCCCAAATTAACACAGGGTGACAAGGGACACAAAGCCTTTCGTTTCCAGACTGAAGGGAAAACTGCAGCTGCTCAGCTTCATTATAAAACTCCCAAATCTGGAGGCACAAAACTTGCTGCCGTTGGCTTCGACAGGAGCCCCAAATATCAAGAGGCCAAGCTTCCAACTGGTGTTCTTTTACCCACAGTCCATCAGGCCGCTGGCACAGGAAAAGGAACTCATAAATGTAAGCCGAAGCTGTTCATGAGTCATCGTTTTGGAGCCGACACTCTTTTTGGTCTTTCCTGTTCACAGCAATATTTAAAAGTATGAAATTCTAAAATATCCCTCACTTTGACACTTATGTGATTTGCTTTCCTTTCTTGGTTATTACGCAGATCCACGGTTTGGCACTTTCCACATAAGTGTAGTACAATGTGATGTTTGTAATCAAAGCATGACCCTCACCCTCATGACCACAGGAAAGCTTATTTAGTTTCTTGGCCTACAATCATCTCCCACAGTAAAAATGTAGTCGTAACAAAGGTCTACAGCTATGCTAGTGGCTCTGTGAGGCTGTACTTTGAACTAAATGCTAATGTCAGCATGCTAACATGCTCACAATAACGCCAACAGGCTGATGTTAAGCAGATTAAATGTTTACCATGTTCAACATATTAGTTTAGTGGATTGGTATTTGTTAGCACAAAAAAAATTACAGCTGTGGGTGATGATTAGTCATAAACAAAAGTATTGAGCCTATTGAAACTTTGACCTGATGATGGTGCTAGATGAAAAATTAAGGGATCACCAGAGTTAATACAATTCATCCTGAGGGGGACATGAGTGTATGTACCTAATTCGATGGGAATCCATCCAATAGTTATTGACATATTTCACTCAAAACCGCAATGTCATCCTCATAGTGGCGCTAGAGGAAAAGTCAGGGGATAACCAAAGTCATTAGGATTCATCATCTGGGGACCATGAATGTCTGCACAAAATTTTGTTCCAATCCATCAGGTGACAACTTTGACCTGCTGGTGGCACTAGAGGAAAAGTCTAGGGATCTCCAAAGTTAGTAGGATTCACCTGTGGGCACCGTGGATGTCTGTACCAAACTGTATGTCAATCCATCCAATAGCTGCTGAGATATTTCAGTCTGGGTCAAAGTGGTGGACCAGCCAACCGACTGACAGACGGACCTCAAGGCCGACATGGCCATCCCTAGAGCCATGGCTAAAAAAGTGCCAAAAAGAGTGAAAGGCTCAACCCCGGCTCCTTTTCCAATCACCCAAGGGCTGTTCAATGCCCCAGCCTTGACACCCACCTCCCTGTAGCATCTTTGCATGAGTGGCTATCTGGAGCAGCAAGCAAACCAAGGCGATTGGGTAGGTACAATGACTTGTTTAAGCTCATAAAAACAAGTGAATAAACATGCACTTCTGTGTCTCTGGGAGCACCAACACCAGGCAGAGATAGGCAGGGAGAATACATTTGAATCAATAGCCGGCAATGGGAAGCCGAGATTGTAGCTGCTGATGGATCTGTGTGGCATGGACAGATGAATGCACACAGAGCTGAAGGCCAGAGAGTTTCTTTATTACTCATGGATTACATTTAAAACCAGATCTCACTTTGTATTCCTCCACCATCTATACTAGAGAGGCTATCTTACATCCAGACAAATGGAGAGGTGCGGGAGATGACTTGGTGGTAAGAAATGGATAACATGGAGAAATCTGAAGGTGCAAAGGGCAAAAGTAATGTAAATCCAATCTTCTGACCAGGAATCCCACTATGAAGCATGTTCTAGCCACTCAAATGGCCAGGCTACAGTCCATTAACTCATGAGTGTATTGCTGTGTGGGGAATTGGGTAGTTATTTGGCATTTGGAGTATGTGAGTGCAGTCAATAGGAAAACATCTGGCAGGAATTTTGGTACAATGATATGATGATGATGATGATGATGATGATGATGGCGGTGGGCGCAGAGGTGGCGTTAAGTAAGGAGGACCCTGTGGCTTGAGTGATTGTAGTGTAAAGAACGGAGTCAGCACAGGGCCCGTGTGGATCATTGCCTTATTAATGGCTCCGTCAGGTGCGATGAGCAATGGCTGCATTGTCATCTCCAGCCCCTGGGCACAGATGAATGGCTGTTTCAGGGCGGGAAGGGCTCCCTCGTACGCTGGGCTGAGCACTAATCCCTCACTCTTCCATTGTTGGATGCACTGTCACCCAGGACTTCAGCAGCGCCATACATTGCATTTCCAGGGTTCTAACAGACATGGCCATGCACACAGGCGTACATACACACACGCATAAACCACACCGAGTTGGGCTCCGACACTGACTGATGGAAAAATATGCGTGGGTGATCGAGCATACCCCATATTACCTGAACCACAACTCAAGAGTAACACTTTAGGAATGTTGATGAACTTTTATTTTACACTTCACTAATTCAGCAGAATTGCATTGATCTCTGTCTAGTATGATTACTTGGGTGAATCTGTCTCGCACCTGAATTAAGTGAGAAAGTCACAGTCAGAGCAATAATCTGCAAGTGCGAATGAGAATCTATTACAACTTTTTACCCATGATTGAGCTGATTTCTATTGTTTAATACCATAAAATAATAAGAAATAATAAGTAAAGCTGCTCAAAAACAGGTGAGAGCTTTATCTGGAACCTGCTGTATTTCATATTCCAAACAATTGGATGTTGCCTTTTCTCTTTGTGTAGCCAGGCTAGACATTGCAATACCTTTCCTGTCGGTGTGACTCTCAATTTGAGGCGGATTCTTTATGCAGACCATGGAAATGCTATTCTAGTTGCAGACCCCGCTCTCTGTCACCTCTGCAGATAATGGTGAGTCGATGAACAGAGAGCTGGAGGAGGACCCCCTATGCCCACTCACAGCCCTTAGCCCCACTCTGACATGAGAAATAGTGCCCAGGCCTGACAGCATCTCGGAGACATATTGTAGTTTATTTTGTCGCCCGGGCATGCCATCTGTGCCATTCCAATAGAGGGTGTGTGTTCAGGCTGCTGCAAGAGAGAGGGCGCGAGGCTCCGGGTCCCTCAGTAGCTCTGCAGCCACGGCAGGTCATTAGTCAAATTGCCTAATGAGAGAGAATACAAATGGCCCCCTACCCTGACAGGAGGAATTTTGGAGGTGTCAGAGCTCCTGACCCGTGCTATGAGAACAGATGATAGCGAGTTGCTATTTTCAGATTCTTTTAATGACTATGGCTCTATGAAACCCATTCTTTTTCTTTTATCTTTTTCCCACTTTTTCAAGCCCTCTAGACAGATGAGTGGAAAAAAAAAAACTTTTCAATGTATTAAAAATCTCACTTGCAAAAGTGGAAGTGTAACTTTTGAATTATTTAAATGTTTACTGGGGAGTCAATTAACATTCTAAAAAGCACATATCATTGATACTAAAATAGATCCCGCACTGAAATGATGTTGAGGGTTTCTGATAATCTATTTTTATTTGCTTCTGCCGGCTATATGCAGCTTCTTTGCCCAGCCTCACTGCAGTGTGTGCAAGCTTCTGTTGCAATTCTCCTGACAGCCAGTCAGTTAGTTTATACTAAAACATTAATTTAATCTCAACCAAATTTTCAAAAATGTAAACAAATTTAAATGTTTCTTAATGTGAAGAGTGGTATGCAAGATATCCAGCGGATGAATGTGCTAGGGCTGCTAAACACTCAGGTTTATGGAGAGAAACTGTGGAGGGAAAACGGACGAGAAGCACCAAGGGAGTGGAGAGAAGCTGAATCATTTTACACAAGCTTGCTGTTTGTCCATTTGATTGAACATTTTTACTATTTTGGCTAGAAAAGGTGGTGTATTATCTTACAGTATACAATACATTAACTGTATATGAAATGTAATAAATGCACAAGCAAACATAAAGCATTAACTAGTGTTGATCAAGTTTTATGACAAATACCAAAATGAAAATGAGAACATACTCATGAGAAAAACAAAACCAACCAAAACAATAGACTCCAGTGCCATCTACAGTAACCGGTTTATTCCCCAACATTAAAATTATGCTTTTTTTTTGTTACCAGAGGGATGTAAAATGGCAAGCTTATGTGGAATGACCCACTTACTTTTCCATCTGTGACAAGCAGTCCTTGAAATCTGGTTGTGGGTAGGGAGCCAGGAGGCAATCCCAGCCGGGCGCTGGTCCATCAGTCTTCCAGAAAGTGGGCAGAGCCAGCAACACCTACGGTGAGCTGGCCACAAACACCGCTGCATCACACTCTGAGGAGATGCGTACATGTGTGATAACTTCTCCAATACGGGCCCTGCATATATTACGCATATATGTAAGAGCTATTTCAAATTAAGTAAGTACCAAAATTCTTCAGTGATTTGGTATAATTACAAAACCTGTATTCACTGCATTAAAAGCAGTCAGTACTGGAGAAGTACCGGGAGAGCCCTGTTCGCTGGCTAGCTATTGAGAGCTCTCATGAAATTAAATGGACAATCAGACTTTAATCAGCAGCACAGTGTCTTTTAAGACATTGCCATGGCACTGGCATTGATCCCCAGCTGTGGCTGCTGGTAAATGTGCAGCAGAATGTGTGTATAAATGGGGTACGCCTCTCTGGACAAGTGTAAAAGCTGGCAGAGGGCTGACAGTAAATTGCATGTGCCGGATGGGACACAGCAGAAGGCACAATTACACAAATCCCCTCTTAATTAGCGGTTCTGTGGGCAAACTAACCCGTAATGATGCGAGGGATGTGGCGAGCCCCAGAAATCCTAACAAGAAACACTCACCAGCACTGGAGACTGGGTCATATGGCCCCGGTTCCCCTCAAGTAGTGAATGACGCGTGATCTGTTTTGATCAGTGCAGCTGCAGGAGATGACTCCCATGTTGCGCTGCTCCCCACAACCCCTAGCCCTCGCTGAGCTACTTGCCCTCTGGACTGTGGGTAAAGCAGCAGGCCCTGTGTGGTTATGGGTGGCATTATTAAGTTCTTCATGCTCACAGTACCAGGCAATGTAAAGTGGCATCTCACACGGTGAGTAATGAACTGTGCCAGAGTGGAAGCAGGAGGGATGACAGCCAAAGAGGCCTCCTTGGCAGCCACTAACCTGGGCATCCACCAATTTATCATCCCCTAGAACCAATCCACCAATGCTGTGCTGCCATTTGTCATTAATTATGCTAATAAGGACACCATTACTCTCCTGATGAAATAGGCGACTGTTATTAGTATAATGCATTTACAGTTTGATGCATATGCATTTGCTTATTAGTTTTACTGTGTGTGGATTAGTGGACTTTAAAAGAGATATTTTCCATTACTGAAATAAAACGTATACTTTGCACTTTAAAAATGTTCAGCAGAGGAGCCCAGGACTTTTCTGTACACACTAATTGACTATTATGAAATGACAAAGCAACTGCTTCATAATCATACACCCTAACATAAAAATGGCCTCATCTATGTAAAGACGCTGATGTGTTTGAACTTTTTCCACAGCAGACTTCATGGCTCTAAGCAAACCAGTCTGAGCAGAACTATTTAATATAGCTTCTGGGAGCCCCAGATGCCCTTTTCCAAAACGACTTCATTTCCAGAATCTCATTGTGCTTTCTAAATCACACCACAGTATGTATTAGAAGATCATTAATTACAAACTTAACAAGTCAGCAGAGCCATTAAAAGATCTTTAAGGCATATTTGACCATAAATCTCCTTAAACTATATTTAATGACTGGATTTTTGTGAAATATTTTTTATCAAGTTCTAATTAGATGTGTGATAACAAACCCTGCTGTACATGGGGCAAATGAGGGAGCCGTGACAGGCCCATCCATTGAGGCTGTCCATGTCTGGACACTGAAACTAATGGAGCACTGCTTCTATCTCAGGGATGGATAGAAAGCAATGAGGGATGAGACTCCAGAGTCCAGTCTGGCCTGCAAATGCAAAGCCATTTAAAGTCTCTTATTTGACTGTAATAAAAGGTCCAAAAAAGCCTGAGGGCCTCCAGTCAAAAATTCCATTACAATTCATTCAGGATTGATCCCCAAATACTTAATGGCACCATTACACTGGGATCGATCATGTTTTGAAAACCTGGATAGTGCAATAGGATTTTTGACATATCAGTAGGATAAACGTCAACAGGATTTTATTGAAGGGGTGTTTTACCTGTTAAAAACAGTGCATTTTGACTGAGGAGATATACACAGACTACATATAAATAAAAACCTCAAGATTTTCATATTATGTTTGGCTTTGGTCACAAATTAGACTATAGTGTTTCAGGTGTTTTTCTAATGTTTGTTTGATACGAAATTCTACCAGACCAGAGACCACTAGGGTTGCGATGATTTTTTAAATTTTGTTTTCTGAAAAAACAAAACACACACACACACACACACACACACAAAAAAAACCATAATCGCAAAAAACCTGTTTCTCTTATGTAAGTCCATGATCTTTAAATAAAAAACTGTCCAACCTATTTTCTCCACAAGGAAATAAAGCTTGTGTTGAGAAAATGATGATGAGTATTTTTTCTTGCTGATTTGGAGAAAATTAAGCAACAGAGAGAATTACATACTTGTTCTGTCCGGACTTCTGCACAATTACTGTAAGTTCTTAGCAAGTTATGACTGAATTTCACTTTGTGAGAGCGACAATAATTCTCCTAACATCTCTCTTACATTCTTGTTTCTGTCTTTTTAGCATAGACTTTTGTTCATAGCATGCTGGAGTGATTTTTTGGCCAATTCTTTAATTCAGTTTGCAGTATTCACCCCAAAACGTTGAAACTATGCTACTATTTCAATATGGAAAATGCATGAACAGCTCAAACTTAAATCTGAATTAAGGCAAATCTAAACACTGTGTAATTTACAAGCCATCAAATTATTAATAAGAAATTCAACACTCCTTTATATAATTAGTTGCTGGGAGTAGTAATTAGTTTGAGTACGTGTGTGTGTGTGTGTGTGTATAGTGTAAATAGTATTCTCCTGCTGACCCCCCCCCCCCGTTTCGCCTTTTGCTGACCAGGGGAATTAAGAAGCAAACTGTGGGTTTTAAGAGCGTTCCTTTTATGTCTTGATGCAAGCTTTGGCATTACTTCAGACATCAAGATCGGTTTCATAGAAGTCCCATTCCATCTAAAGTAAAAGCTCGGCAGTAAATCTGCCCTATACTCCCCCCATAACACTTCCATAAATGATTCATTCAGCTCAGTTTAGCTGATGCAAAACAGAATGTTAGTGAGTTGTGGATGGAGCCCGAGCTGCAAGAGGAGGACCAACCCCGCTGCTTAGTAATTTCATCAATCTCTGGGAGAGAAAGAGAGGAGAAAAGAGAAAGAAGAGAACAGCGTACACTAATAATAACTTTTGTGTCACTATCCAGAGGTCATGTTTTTTAATCCCTCAGCCTAAAGAATTGTGTTATTCTAAAATATAACCCCAGCGGTGCCGAAGCAGTTGAGATCCATCACGGTTTGAGATAAGAGCCGGCTGATCTCCTCCTTCTGCACAGCCTCGCCCAGAACTACACAGGGAGATAAGATGGAACTTTTGTTTGAAACCTGATGAGAACCCTCTTAATGAAAGTGCTGCGCCAAAAATAATCTTTTTTCTCCATGTTAGTCAATCAAGAAATGGTGTAGTTGGGGGAAAAAGAGGAGAAAGAAAGTAATTTTGCATAATCAGTGAGCACCATCTGGAACAATTAACCAAATTCCACAGAACTCAGAGGATCAGTCATATTGGCTTATTAAAGATCCAGAATTATACAAGTAATAAATCCTTGGAAAAACGAAGCGTACCCCTGCCTGTCACGACTATTTTAACTTCAAATACAGTGGAATACTTGATAAGGCTGAAAAGAGGAGATTAATATATGCAAATTATGTCGAGCATTTAAAAGCCCCCCAACAACTGTCTCGGTTTTTTTTTTTTTTCTGTCTCTTATTACAGGGCTTTATGTTTTATTCATACACCAACTCACCTGTCATTTCATAAGCTATAATATTATGAGGGTATTATTAAACAGCATAAAGTGGAGCTTTAATTGGAAAGCTCCATTGCATTTTCCAATTATTTGCAGCAAATTAAAAGCAGATGCACATAGTTTAATAAGAATTCTAATATTGTTTCCTGAAAATCAAAAATCACTGTCATCCTGCCAAGATATTTTGCAAACCCAAGTTAATTTTGAGCCTCCTATTTTTTTCATCCTCCTCCTCCTCTGAAGGATGAACTGTCTCGTGTCTGTTAATTGAAGTTCCTCTAATGGATAGGGAAATAATTGCTCTCCATATTACGTTAGATCAGGGCCAATGTCAGGATTTATTTTTGATTAATGCAATAGATATGTAAATGTATTACTTTTTATTACGTTTACCTTTTTATCAGGTGGATGTCTGCTGAATACTATATGTTGTTCTGTCGATAATGAAGAGAGACTGCAATGCAACAGACTGAACGTCACATCACACACAAGAGTTTTAGACTTTTTTCAACACCTTTCCATTTATTTTTTTATCAAACATATACCTTTTAGACACATTTCATGAATGCACGTTTAATTACCTTTAAAATATCCTGCATTTCTGTCAATGTATGAATAACAGACCTAATTGGCAAAGGGACTTGGCATGGATCAAAGCAACGTGGTGAAGAAAAGCAAAAAAGGTTGGAGCTGCGATGAAAACTTGATAACTTTTCAAATGAGCTTGAACTGTCAAGTGAAAGAGGGCTGCAAAATAAATGTGAATTAGTTTTTAATATTCTGGTAATAAATGTCAAAGCGCCTGCACATCACATCTGTACATGATGTGACTGCAGATGACAGATTTCCCAGACATGTTACCTCTCCTCCCCTCAACTCGCTTTTTTTTTTGTGGGGTTTTTGTTTTGTTGGGAAGTGACGGAGGGTTTAATCAAGAAAGCAGGCAATTCATCAATCCTAAAGAAGGCGCCTGTACAACCCTGACAGAGCGCACATGGTTTTAGACCAACTCGAACCTGGCCAGCTGTCAGCCCACACACACGCATGCACACGCAGGCACCCACGCACCCACACACACACACGCACACACCAGAGCTACCACCGCTAACAATTAACACAAATAGGCTGTCGGCTGCGACCTCACACTTGGTCTGCAGGCTATCACATTGTTAATGAAGGGAAAGTTGCGTTCTCTCACATTCACAGTGTGATGCTGTAAGGCTGACGAGTACACAGTCTCTAGCAATAAAGCCAAGAACCGTCTCAGGCTAACTCCATTATCCTCTTTTCTGTAAAATCTCACCAGTTCATGAAGGGACGCATAAAGGTAGAAGAAAGGAGGGAGTCGGTACAGCTGCGAAGGACAGTTTTCTGGAGATAAATGATGACTGCTGGCAGCGTACTGTACAGTATGTGCATGTTCTTCACTGTCACTCAAACCTGGTCCCAGTGGAGGAATCGCACACCCAATAGCACAAACCACTCAGCTGTGTGTTAATGTCTGCTCCTTCAGGGCCACACTCTGCACAGTTGTCTTGGCTAACTCATACTATGACTGTCATACCAACACAATGATGTATTAATCATTTTGTCAATTATGCACTGCTTTTCTTTTTTGGATGGTGGCATATAGAAAAATACAGAAAAGAAAAAAAACTTTGAATTTAGAACGACTTTAAAATTCACATGATTTTCTGCAGTTCTATCACATGCACTTCAGCAGTTGTTTAATAGCTAGACTTGTATTAAAAAGGCAGGGTGGAACATGGCCATAGCCTGAGTGTGCCTCTGCTTGAGCAGCAGGAGGAATCCTCACCACATGGTGTCTCTCTCCAGCTGGATAAAAAGCTGCCTGCCTCATTCACCTCGTGTGGATCACATGCTCTTTAAGGCTAGAGCGTCTCAGCCGGCTCTGACTCTGTGGCTCTGAGGCTCTGAGGCTGTCATAGCTCTGCTTCCTAACGAATTAGCCTTTCTTCTGTTTTAGTCCTGGAGCATTGTACTGTAGTTGAGTTTCTCCCCGACAAAAGAGAAAGGAATTCGTCCAGTGCATGCACGGTACATATGTAAGTATGGCATGTGATGGATCATCTTTGACAGCTGTTAAATGTTCTCGAGTGTAATGCGCAGCTCCTCTGGGAAGTCACGTTCACTCAGATAAGCAAAGCTCTGTACAGTATCCATCAGTGAGGAGATCTAGACACAAAGCGTTAGTAGATCAAGTACCAGAGGAGCTGCTTTTATGTACAGGTGGAGACGAAGCAAGACATTCAGTGTACATAGAAAGCATGAGCATAGAAAGTATTGAACCTTTTCTCCCAAGACATACAGTAGAGCTTTTTCTTGCAGTAAGTTAAGAGATCTGCAGTTTTAATGCATCTTGGGCAAACTATTAAATTCCTCTACTTTTCTATAGTGACCGTCATAAGTTGTACTGACTTACAAACAGTTAAAGTATGAGACTGTTTACCTGTAATGGTGTAGTTCCCACTGCTTTGGCGCTCATAGTCCGGCCTGCTCGTGGTCCTCCTGCTGGCAGAAAGAAAGCAACAATGTTCTCTCAACTGATCAATACTATTTTATTGACCGTCATTTTAAAAACAAACAAAATGCATGTAAACTTTGCATTTGACAAGGACAACTATGTTCCAAGTCACATTGCTCGGACATTAAAATATAATGAAGAAGACTTAATTCAGCATGGAGGCCTGGAAACTCCCTTCTTACACTGAAATAACAGCATGAATCTGAAGAGGAGAAATGTGGTAAAAGTTAAACCGTGCCTCAGCCGCCCAGGGGCTTGAGCAGACCTTTAAACGGGGGTTTGGAGCAGGATCTTGTTAATTCTGGAGGAACTGAGAGATTCCATTATTCAAGGGAAGTCTGTTTTTTTTTTCCATTTCATGGCCTTGTATTACAGAAAACAGCACAGAATGCACTTTGTGGGCAGTTGAAGTTAACAAACCATATAAGATTGAAATCCTCATCAATCAAGCTATCATGAATCACACCCTGTGACTCACCCCTACGGATCGATAAATCCACAGCAAGCAGGAAAAAAATTCACCGCTTCAAGAGAGCTGCATAACATGACATGCTCTGAAGGTAAAATGAGCTCCAGGATGGCATTATAAAACAAATTATCTTATAATGATAATGCAAAGTAGTTGGCGATATCATTAAAAAGGGAATTGCTTTGATTAGAGGACACACAGGCGTAACAGTTTGTTGTTCAAGACAAAGAACAAGGAAGACAAGAAGAATAAGACAGTGTTGAATTATAAAAAGACAAGACAGATTTTGGGGGTGAGCAGGTGTGAAGTTGCAAATAATGAAGTGTGTTTTGTGTATCATGTTCTGTATTCGGTCTGTTTATGGATAACATAATCATTCTTCGCTTGCAGGGGGGTGTAAAATCTAAATTCTTAAAATTTAAGACTAAAGGCAGATCTGCATATTCCATGGGTGCTGTGCATGAGTTGTGGCTTTCAATGCCTTATCTCTTCGGATGAGATAAATAAATGCAATAATTTCCATCAAGAGCAATAAAACAAGACTTCTGACAGGCTGTGGTATTTATGAGCTGAAGCCTGCAACTCAGATTTATTTGCAATGAAAGGGTCGACTTTTCTCCTCCTCATTTACATCAGCATTTGGCCATGTTAAATCCAGGGCAATGGTGAATTTTTAAAAGGTTGGCATCAATCTTGTGGGAACAATTGCCATATTCAACGCAGACTTCTTTTACCTTTCAAAGGTTGATTCCACTGCTGAGGAAGAAAGGTACACATCTTTCAAAGCACAGAGACATCCCATGGACTGATAAAGTGGGGGGGGGGGGGGGGGTTAAATGTCTTTTTAGGGCGTCTGTGTTTGCGTGGTTAAATTAGTACTCAGAAGAAACAAAGACAACAGAGAAAGCATTAAGCCCAGCTATTTATCTATGCATCTGAAAAAGTGAAAGTGGTGCTTAAATCCCAAAGACTCAACCAGGGAAATGTGCTCATGAAATGCTTTTCTACAGACAACCTCCAGGGTTGCTTTTCCCATCTGTTTGAAACACAAAACTGTCTCAATCCAAATTGGTGATTTCTAAATACAATTTTAGGTGCATTGGAGAGGGTAACATATGGCAAATCAATTAGACAACTAATTCTTAAAACAAAAACATGGCAAGTGCATTTGCTAATCAACAGCAGTGTTGGGGCTCATATTATGTCGGCCACTGGAGTTTTGACAACAATTAATCCTCATTTCAGGCAAGGAGAGCCATATTGACACATATTCCTAATTTGAATATTCAATTATAGTGTAGTTCCTCATCAAATTATAGTAAAACTGGGAACATGGCCTGAAAGATTTACGCAATTACAACGCAGATCAAGAGTCTTATGTTCCCATGAAATCTGCCTGAGTTAAAATCATATTAGTGTGGCAAAGCAAACCACGACACTAAGGATTACTTGACAATATGAATTACAGTTCAACAGATTTTTTTGTATGGTGTTCTTTAAGTTGTTCCACATGGAAATAAGAAAAAGAGTTGTCTGTGTTAGAAGAAAAAAAAAAGAAGGAGAAGAGAAAGTGGGAGAGACAGTGGGGACAGACAAGCGGTAGTCAGTGGAGAGGTAAGATGAGGATGAGAGTAATATCACTGAAGAGCCAGAGTTGCGATACAGAGAGCTGGAAGCTCTTGTTTTGACACACATCCAGCCTTTCCCGTGACAACATCTCCACACCTTCCTCTATGTGCCGACAGTGCTGCTTTGTGGGAGCTGCTTTCTCACCCATCATTATCCTCCTTTAAGCTCGGTGTCAGGTATTGAAAAGAGGATCTCTCTGAATATGGCGGCAAAATCACTGAACAGTCTGAGCCCATCAGATCGTAGCTGATCATTCGATCATTCCTGGCACCGCTCCCTTTCCCTTTGCTTGATCTCCGATACTTTTTGCAACTTTTCTGAACAGAACAAAGTAATGAGTAAGATTGAGCTGGGAGTGATTGTTCTTCAGCACTTCAGATGGGAGATCTGTCAGGCGACACACTGACAGTCACAGTGTCTCTTTCTCTCAAGAGTCGTGTGCAGTGGGAAGTCTTGGTTAACCAGTGAGCAATGAAAGCTGATACAATACTCCTGCAGAGCTGCAGCAATGTGTGGAGTGTCACAGGTAGAAGACAGTGCAATCCTAAACGTATTGATATGCATGCCAATTCTGACACTGATGACTCTCTAGGCTTCATGTGTTCAAGAAAAAACCAAATACAGTATGCAATGAAAAAAAAGACAAAGATACTTGGCCTTGACATTTTTATCGCTGTACAGTTTGATTTAAAAAGTGTCTGTGTGTACAATAGCCTATTATTCTAAGAGAAATGTCAAAAACCTTGATTCTGAGTGAAGCGAAAGAAATTGCAATATTAGGACAAGGCTAATTTATGCTAGCAGTCACTGTAGAGGTCAGATATCAGCCTCAGCAATGACAGTTTTATCAGGAGAACAAATGGCAGCGTTGGCCACGAGAAGGAAGGAGGGGGATACTTTACTGGACACATTAAAAGGCTGACCGGATGGTGCAGGTTTTTCACATTATAAAGTCAGGGAGTGGCTGATACGGTCTGTCTTGACAGAGAACAAGCCAAAGTGGTTGACATCAAGCTGTAGCTATGAATCAAAACAGAACATGGATGATGGTTGAAACGCTTTAAACAAACTTGATAAAAGAGACATTAAACACACAAGGTTCAGATGCATTTGCACGGCAGACTGCTCAACAACCTTGTACCCTAACAGTTTTAGTGGCGCCATATGGTGTGACACCCCGAGCCAATAAGAAATAACTATTCTAGGTTTAGTGTTTATCCTTGATCCTGCTTAAACTGATGAAACGTCACTAATTCCTAAGATTCTTTTTACAGGGTTTCTGCAGGATTCACCAAGTTAACTTAAAGACTTTTTTTAATACCACATAGAACATTATTTAATACCTGTTTCACAATCATACCAAAAGCACGATGGAAAACCAGTAGGGACGACATGGCCTAGAATTCTTTATTCTTAATTCTTTATTATCATATCACATTTTTTTCAGTACTTGCCAGCAGTATATAACAATAAATCCTTCATGATATAATTAATTTAATTAATGCGACCTGGACCGGGATAAGCGTCAGAAAATGGATGGATGGATTAACCAATTAAAAGTGATTCATTCTTTTTAGAGCTGCTAATCAATTAGTCGAACAAAAGAAAATTAATCGTCAACAATTTTAATATTCGATTAATCACTTCAGTCATTTGCTGGTTTTTGCTTCTCAGATGTTAGGATTTGCTGCTTTTCTTTCTCATATATGATAGTTAGTTAGGAGCTTCCTAGTTACCAAAGCTAGCAGTACTGACAGTACTTGCTGTAGGTCTGATGGTGCTGACTGAAATTCTAACTCACAAAAAAGGATTGAACAGTCTCCTATGTGCACAATTCACTGTCGCAACAATCCCACTTCTAGTTTATAAGTGTGTAACCTCTCCCGACAGCCCGCAATCGGACACAGAAACATTGTATAACTAACATTACTGCCTATGACAGGCAAGAGAAAATATTTCACATTTGTAAATGAAAAGTAAGACTCTCTAATACCTTCTAAGTCCTTTTTTTTTTGAAGAAACTGAATTCAAAACTTTTCATCAAGACCTGTAGATATCCTGTTTTTAGCTGACAAAACAATACAAACAATTCAAATGCAACACCTTAGCCTTGATGCAATCACTGTGTGCATCCCATAATGATGCAACACCCTGCAGTTACTGTGTACTGTAGCTCTGCGCTGCTGAAAAAACCTGATTTGCGGTTTAGGTTTGTACACAACTCTAACAAGCTCTCAATGCCTGATGCAACTTAACATTTGAGAGGGATCACTGCAGCTTTCAAAATTATAAGGGTCATTAAAAATTTACACATTATTGACTGTATTTAAAACATCTTTTCCACTGACTGTAAAGAGCACTTAAATTTAAGAGGTGCTATTCTCCAAAGGCCATAAAGTTGTTATAGATAGCCCGAAGGAGGCATGGAGGAGAGAATTTTCTCTTGCTGAATATGAATAAAGTATAGTGGGCTGCTGCTACACAGACAGTTACACTGTAGTATTGTACTTACCTAAGCAATCAGTGAGTGTTGAAGAGCTGTTTATAAATCACTGTGTCAAACTATCTAATCTGTGACTTGAAAGAAACTACAGACATATTTATAGCTGTAGGTATGGTTGTCTAAAGTGCATGTAACTACACAAAGAGGATGCCAGATAAATAGTCAAAGAACTGCCGCTGTCCAAATTTCCCACAGTGCCGTCCTTATGTGTCAGTGCAGTATGGATGGAAATACTCTCAAAAGAAGACTCTCTGACCATGGAATGAATTTTAATGTTAATACAAAAACAGCAGCCTGTGATCTCAGCAGGCATCAGGAGGGGGTGTGAGTCGCTTCGAGGTGCAATTTATTCCAACCTCTGAGCCTCACCAACTTGAAAGTGGGCTTCAAAAGAACGGAGGATTACCGGTAAGAGTTGCAAAGGCGTACACATGGGCCTGAGCGCTCACCATCACTTCAACACATCAAAGATTATTGACCATCGACTTCCAAAATATGCGCAATTCACAAAACTCCACCCAGTTTGAACTTGGGTTTTGAATTCACGGCTGTCCATTTTATTGTTCTCAGCCCACTGAGTGGCCATGTGAACAGAAGCTCTGTTTTGAATAAGCCTGATGGCATTCTCCACTCTGGCCTGTTGTGGCTTTTAAGTGGCTTTTACTCAGCCCAGCACAGGATGGCAGAGCATAGCACTTCAAGCTGGCAAACCTATCAGCGCCCCGTGCCAAGCTTCCCTCTCCACAGCACCACCACACTGAAGGAGTCGCAATTGTTTATTTACAATTTGCTATGGAAATCCCCAGTTCTTCATTGGGATAAATAATTGAGCTGTTTGATCTGGACACAGTACAAAGGGTTGCTCCATTCACTCTGAGGCCTGAGGCGGAGGAAGCCTGAGCAGCATGAGCAGAGGAGGGGACACACACACACACTCCAGCATGGCGGAGATCTTGGAGCTCTCCTCCCTTCCTCTGCAGCTGTCGCTCGCTCTCCGGGCTACATCTCCTCCTCTTTGTCTGCACAGTACAACACTCCTGTCACCACAGTCAGAGGAGCGACCTGCCTCTGCCTCCTGGGACACACCACAAATAGCAGGAGTTTAGCCCTCATTGAACTCATGTTCTTGTTCAGGGGATCCTGTCTAGTTAGCCTGTCTCTCCGGTTCACCCTCGCTACCTCGTTGTCCAGCCACAACCTTTACGGCAGATTGCCCGGGAGTGATCAATTGCTTGTGTCTTCATTGTCGTACATATGGTACAGAAGCGTAACAACAGCTCAAGAGTAGACTGGGCGTGAAATAAAAAGGAAAGCAAGGAGGAAAGTTAAACTTCGAGAGGCACTGCTGAATACTGTGGCATAATGTTACCTTGCTGTGTGGGGTGGAGTGCCACTGTTAACTGTACTGGACGTTTCCTGGGACATTTCCTGCTGAGAAACATCGGCCATTCGATACCATATCCCCATATTGTTTATCTCACTGTTTAAAGATGAAGAAGAGTGTTTAAACAGCTAGGTTAGTAATCAATCATCATCTTCATGCAAATTAGAAAATGTTTCATGTTGTAAAAAAAACAACAACAAAAAAACAAGTATGGTGATTGATACAAGACATCAAGAATTCATTTATTTCCAGTGTCAAACAGCTCACCCTATACAGGTGTAGTTAACAAGATGGTACTTGGACTTCGCAATGATCTGGATGTCATATACAGCCGTCCCGGCAGCCGCACGAGGGCTGATTTTCACACAGAGCCTCCTCTTCCTCATGGCAGTTTCCTCTGATGAGTCAGGTACACATGAGGGTGTCAGACAGGAATTGGTGGTCGCATATCCAATCCTGTCATCTCTGAGTTTCAAGCTAAAAAAAGAGCTATAGACATTTCGAACCTCTAGGAGAAATATATATTCACAAATCCCACTTATACTTTGCTATTTAGTCATTACCAGTCTCAGAATAAGAGATGAGCTAATATCAGTTTCTGGGTGACTTGCTGTGCTCAAAGGGAAATGACTGGCCAGTGGAAAGCCACAAAATCCACATGCGTTATTATCATTTTTATCACTTTAGTAGGTAAAATGACAGAAGCAAGTGAATCCTCCATCAGCTTTAGTGCACAACAGGGATTTAAACTGGATATTCTAGATAGAGACTCATACATAATGTCACATGTATACATTAAACATGGATTCACATAAAGTAATAAAACATTAAATTACACCATAGCCAAACAAAACATAATCTCTTTTCTTCATTCTGGCAAAAAAAAAAAAAAAAAGCATTGCCATGCTTTTCTATATTGCATCTGTGCCTCGCTCATTTATTTCCCCTGCAACACTAGAAAGTGCAGTGTAAATGCAATGATAATAAAAATAATAAACAAGCTGTCCTCACTCCCCACACCAAAATATTATTACATTCCAAGGCATGGATAGTGAGGGGGAAATACATAGCACTCAAAAAGCACTAAAGCATTGGGGAATGCATTTCATTAATATTAGATAACCCCCATCCACTCGTCCTCTCCCCAAATAAATACATAAATAAATAAGCCCCTCATAAAGAAAAGCACAGCTCCAGCTGAGATAAACAATGACTCATGATTCTCTTCTCTTGTACCTCCAGGGCAAAATGTTTATTTTATTCCCACAGTCTGCCATAAATTAAGCTAACCTGCACCCATAAAACATTCACTATCTCAAGCAAAGCTGCCCCTGAGGACCGCCGCATAAGCTGGTCGAAGAGTGAAAAAACAAGAAGAGGAGGGGAGCGAGCCTGTGGTCGGTATTGACTGTTTACTTACTTGTGTCCACTGTTTCTTCCACAGGTGAGAAGCCCTCTGGCAACGTGTCCTTAATGTCAATCACCTTCATGTCCACAACAACGTCAGGCCCCTAAAAGATGGAGCATAGGCAGGAAATTTAAAGTCATGTATGCAAATTCAACTTTTAAAAAGGACAGAGAGCAAGAAAAGAAAAAGGTTAGTCATTTTTTGAGGACTCAGGAAAGAAAATGTAGAGATAATAGAGTCAATGATTTACTAAAAGCTCGGGAAGTCTCTAAAGAGAAGGGTTGACAAAATAGCTGAAGTAATTACTCTCTAATAGCTTTTTTTTTTACAATGAGAGAATGCATCTGTGAACTTGTAATCACTCTCAACCTTTTGGCGAGAAGCTGTGGGATGATGGGAGACAGAGCAGGCAGTCTAATCAACAGAATGGGACTGGTTAAAAACAATCAGGGACTGTGTAGTTGACATTTTCAAGCATGACTCTTCCCTGCCTCCCATTACATTTTCATTTTTTGCCATAATAAATTGCAATAATACACAGCGGCAGTAGAGAGTGGGGCGAGCCAGGCGTGACTTGATGCGTCCGAAAAGGCTGGATTTCACTGCTACTATTGCCCGACAGTCATTACCATTAGAGACATTTTTTATTCATAGTTTTTATACTGACTTAAGGAGGAATATGGATGAATGTTATTACTATGCATGGAACCTTTTTTAGTGTTTTCCTCTTTTGCTGGAGAGATTTCTTCCATCAGGGCCTGACAAAAAGGGGCTTTCTACCTCCAACTTAGAGTATGATAAATCACAAACTATTTACTTCCCCCCACATAATTCAGGGGCTAATTTTACAGAATCTGTTTTTGTCATAGACAATTACAGTGGGAGCTCCATTGACTGGCAGACAAAATAGCCTTTGTTGATGGCTCTGTCATGTTTTATTTGTGTCAAAGTCTTTAAAACAATGTGGACACACATTTTAAGATAATATACAGGAACTAGGGGAAAGCTATTTGTATGCTATATACTAAACTGAGGACCAGATTGAGCTCAAGCACGAGGCAGTTGCTGCCAAGTTGCCTGGCTTTTAGAGGACCGTAAAAAAAAAAAAAAAAAAAAAAAAAAAAAAGACTTCATTAAGTCCTGAAATTGAGCTGATGGAAAATAATAACAAAAATTCAGGTTTTGCTTACAATACTGTGTGCATTATCTACCTGCAGCCCATGGAAACAAATGAATAGACAGCCAATAGTGTATGAGTTGAGGTTAGAGATGTAAGCAGGTGTATTTATGGCCACAGAGCAGCTGACAGCCATGCAACAACCCATCAGCTGTAGGCTACAGGCAGAAGATGAGTCCAAAAGTGACCCAACAGCATTATGAGAAACATTCATTCAAGATCATTTCAGCCACAGAAGAGACAATGCTGCTGAAATTGGGTGCTCTATATATAGCACAACCATACTGAAAGTGCTTTTTGTGGAGTAATATCTTCATATTTTTCATATTCAGAATTATATGTGCATGAGCTTTCAAGAGTCACTAGTTGGTAAACATTTTCTCTACAGGGACGCTGTTGATTGAATAAATCGGAATAGTTAAAATACAGCTCATTGTCATTTCATGAATAAACATAAATAATATCCTCAGGAGGACGTACAACATGAAAAATATCTCACCAAGGTATTATTCATCTGGAATATGCATGCAAATTCGTTATATGTAAAAGTTCAAAGCTGCACTGCCAACTCTGGCCTTTTTAAATGGGACTTTCACTGATCAAAGTGCAAAGTGCATAGCGATATTCCGGCAGCAGGAAACTGAACTAATAACCGCTGGCAAACAACAAAAGTGCAGCAGATGAGGTGTTAGTGCAGAATGCATACGGAAAGTTTACATTCACACTTACAGGTTTTCTGGCGAAACAGAGGTAGCGAGTGACCTTGGATTTGAATAAGCCGTCCTTCCACAGGTCGGCGTCAGAGCCATCTGTTGTTTGTGCAACCTACGTGAAAAAAAAGAGGAAAAAAAACAAGGAGAGAAAAAAACATGCAGGAGGTGGGATAAAGTTAATGTATGTATGCCATGAGCGTGTTGCTTTTGCCTCTTCCCTGGCATACTAGCCTTAATTAACGCTTGCCAACACTAGCGCTCCATCTCATTAGTGCTCTGCGTGGGTAAAGGAGTCTTAGCCTCCAAAAAGGTGGCTAAAAATATCATCCCTCGGGACCAGGCTGATTAAAGATGCCCTGACAAGGATCTGCTGTAATAAGGAAACCAAACTTCAATGTGCTTCTGTGGGAAAGCAGGGATTATGTTTGGGGTAAATGTGGAAAGTATCTTTTTTTAAAAACCTGCAAGTATCCCTTGAGCAATACACAGGTAAACTGAGAACACTGCACATGCACCTTAAATAGTTTTACTATTCTATCCTTGTGTGTGGATTTTTTCTATTATTTAATGAGACAAGTCTTCTGAGAATAAATGACTGAAGATTTAAAGCAATTTTGTGCGTATGCCTAAATAAGTCTAAATGCAAAGACCTAACCAGCTTGTCCTTGTACAATAGGCTCATTCATAGTTGTAAATGATCAGTGGAGCCAGTAAAAAAAAAAAATAGATTGCATCATATTGACATATAGCATGTAGGCACCACAAGTCAAGCTCAAGGTCCAACACTACATTGCTATGTAAATGCAGGTATGCAGGGCAGAATGATAAAGCAAAATATAACTTGCAGACTGCATCACAGAGACTCTCCCATCGTTCCAGCAAATATGCTTGGCTGAAGCGTCATGTTCCATTGGCTATCATGTGAGAATCACCTAAATAACTGCCAGAGTTATTTTCTAAAGGGATCCTTTACAAAGAAGAGTCAATCTAATGAGGTTCATTCAAATGAAGAAGTCATAGATCTCTGCACCCACCCACACACATTACCCCCTTGACAATAATGATGAATGACCTCGGTGACTGGGTGGGGGAAACATGGCATGGGGAGATTCATGAAAAACCACCACTGACTAGATGGGACGAGAGCGGAGACTAGACTGGGGGAACAGAGATAGATAGTAGGATGAGAGAGAGAGAAAGAGCAGAAGATGAGCAGAGAGAGGGATTGTGGGGCGTCTCCAACAGCAGTTCTATGAAAGGTCCCAGAAGGAGCCTATACATCACCAGCCTCCCTCTTCCTTACAAGACAAGCCGTCTTGGCCACTTTTTCCAGGTCAGTAGCCAGCGCATCCTGTCAGCGTAAACAAAGGGCTCGCTTTGTGAAACCCAAAGTCAAGTTGAGGAGTAACGAGGGCACGGTCCTCCTAGGAGACACCTCAGGCATCATCCTGCCACAGCCGCCGGCAGCAAGGATGCGACGCAGCTTGAATGTGAAACGCCAACTGCTGAGCCACGGCAGGAAAAGCATGTGTAAAGTTGCTCTTCTCTTATACTTTCAAGTCTGCCACTGTATGGCTCCATCATTACGCAGACTTCAATGGGAAGAATGCCACATGTCTGACAAGAGATGTAGTGGCTCTGATATTGAAATATGGTGGTATCATTTGATTTAAAATGCAATGACGGATTCAACTGCCACTTCCTAAAATCTAAAGCTTACAGTGATCTAAAAGACCACCTATGAAACAAGACTTTAGGGGGTGCTGAATCCTCCTATGAAGGATCTCTGGAGACAGACACCACCAGCATGTTACTATGAAGCACTGAGAGGCACAGATGTGAATAAAAACATATGAAAGGCATACAATCAAAAATTTCTGGGGAGTGAAACCAGGTAGAGAAGACATAAGAGAGGTAAAGGGAACAAACTAGTCCCTTCAAAGAAGAACAGAAAAACTGAAAGGAGAAAAATGTTTGGATCCTGTCTCTCAACTGAAAACAGATAAACTGACTATATATTAAAGAACTACAGCAGCAGTTACTTTGAAAACGTTCTTTGACTTTCAGTAATAGTTTGACATTTTGGGAAATGCGCTTACTGGCTTCCTTGCTGAGATTTAGATCACAAGACTGACATAACTCTCTGTAAGTCTGTGCATTAAGTATAGAGTTACGTTCTTCATTTAATCCCTACAAAAACCAAACTGTAAAAACAACAGTTTGTGGTTTTAGAGGGACTCACAAGCTGTAACTGTTTCTTGATGAACAACCGTTTGTCCGTTTGCCCAGTACTTCAGTGCAGCATCCCTGCGGATTATCTGCAAACCTCACAGTGACGACAAGACAAACGGTCAGTTGTACATTTCTGTTTGTGTACGAATTAAACAAGAAAAACACAACATGTGAGTTAGTGAGGTGCTAGTAGGTGTATTTTTGAGTTTTAGACAGAGCTAGGCTAATTCTTTCCCCCTGCTTCTACTTCATGCTAAGCTTCTGGCCCTAGCTCCAGACTTAGCAAACAGACATGAGAGGGGTATCGATCTTCTCTTCTAACTCTTGGCAAGGAAGATTATTTCCCAAAATGTCAAACTATACCTTTAAAGTAGAGATGCTCCCTAAAAAAAACAGACAAGTAGTTATTGGCTCTGTGGCATCCTAGCTAATCATAAGCTAGTTCTAAGCTTCTTCAAATAAACTTAAGAAATTAGTTTATGAGCGTAACATGTCAAATGCTCAGGTGAATCTGAAATACATGCGTATCCCCTTTGCAACCCTTGCACAGAGTGTGAGTGTGTGCGTGAGTCTACTCATGGCGTTTGATGTTGGGTGGTTACTGGTGGTTCAGCAAAGCTCCTGATCCCAGTGGAACAGTGTTTGATCTGGGCCTGTGCTCTCTTGTGTTGGAACAACCTGCTCAAGTTCAGAGATGTGAGCGCATCGTATCAGAGAGCAAAAGAGTTAATCAGCCCTTTGATCTGCTGTATAAAAAGTATGGTAAGTATGGTAAGCAGTCAGTATTAAGGAGGAATTCTAAAAGAAGTCTAGTATGAAAGGGAGAAAAAAAATCAATACAATGTAATATCCTGAGACTTCCCCTTCTCAGTGCCGCATTAGTACACAGATGCAGCGTGCTGGTATTTTTGTTTGTATTTCAAGTCTACAGATGAAAGACCACATAGTGATGTTCAAATGATGTTCTTGAAGATGGGACAAATGCATTTGAAATAGTGCTTCAGAGTCTGAAAGGCCTTGAATTTTATCCTGGAGGCTAACGTGTACTTGACTTTTCATTCAGAGGTATGATTTTGATATTTTATTACCTTGAAGGATAAGTTTTTGATTTTACACAGGGAAACACAGACTGAAATATATCACAAAAAAATGATAGTGTAACCCTGCTTTCCTACAAACATGTGCCCTATGAGGGACAAACATGTCACACAGATACATCATACAAGAACAAGACTACAAGTCTATGGCCATGCTAGCAGCTCTGCGAGGGTAGGCATGGCAGTGCTTTGTTACCATGTTCACTATCCTAGTTCAGTGTGTTACCAAGCTAACATTTGCTTATTAGCACAAAGTACAGCCGACGCTGATGGGAATGTCATTAGTTTTTTCAGGTATTGGGATTCATTCATTAGGATCCATCCTCTGGGCACAATGCATATCTGTACCAAAGTTCATGGTAATCCATCCAATGGTTTTTGAGACATTTCACTAAAAACCAAAAATGTCAACCTTACTGTGACACTAGAGGAGAAGTCAGGGGATCCATTTAGCATAAAGTTGTTGAGATATTCACATTTCAGTCAGGACCTAAGTGGTGGACCGACTGACTTACTGACCGACATTGACGCAGCTAGCATGGCTGCAAAAATCACCATAATAAGCTATTGTGTTGAAATACTCATTGCATTTGAAACTGATTTAGCTATTTTAGCATTATCTTATCTCCAACTATTTCCAGATTTCAAACTGCTTGTGTACTGCCTGTGGCTTAACAAAAAACTATTTACAATTTACTGAGCATCTATTACAGAGATAAACCTGTGTCATTAACAATCAGTGACTAGCTTTTAGCCATACAGAACATGCACAGTATTTGTACATCAGCTGGAATGTATTGGCACACTGGAGCAGCAGCAGAGGATGTCTGATGGGGCTTCTCTCTGTTTGTCACTACCGTGTGGTGTGTACGCAGTTTCCCTGCCAGTGGCTCCGTTCTGATGCCAACCCACCATCATCTGCCAGAGATTAGAACAAGCTGGGTGTGCAGGGTGGAGCAGGAAGAGATAAAAACTGAGGGAAGAGGGAAGGATTGGGGGCGTAGGGTGAAAGCAAGAAGAAGAAGTCTGAATAGGATGAGAGAGAGAGGAAGAGAGAGCTGCCCTTGAGCTTGTTTTGTGCTTTGTTTAACTCGCACACTCTTCTCTTTTCAACCCTCTCCAACTCTTTCACAACCAAGGAACATTCAAATTAACCAGCCAAGTCTGCACTACATCCTTACACATCCCTATTATTGTTGAAGTTGTTGTGGCACTTGAATATAAGGGAAACATCTGGGGTAAACTTAAATGACTCTGGTGGGCATCAACCAAACATCATTAAACCTTTGCCTCTGGTGTGTCTGTAATACTGGTGGCAACCAGTAACAATGGCAGGAAGGGAATCTTCCTAATCATCAAAGTAAACTTTATGAATAATTCTTCTAACAGCTCTAACAAAAAACACCTCGGAAGGCTGCCAGCATCCTGGCTGTAAGTTATGCTATACAATCAGTTACAATAATTACATGTACAACCAACAGAGAGCAAAAACAAAAAACTTACCAAAATAAAAAGAATTTGATTTCAGATTAGACTTTCGATCAATGACATTTAGCTCCTATAATAATGCTGTGCTGGCAAAAACATTTAGACAACAAAGTCTAACAAGAGTAAATAAACAATTATTTATCCTATTTTTTTAATTTTACCTGTGGCTTTTACAGTACAGGAATAAATCCAAGCTTATTAAACTAAACTATGTGTTTCAAGACAAACAGTCCCCTAAGGTTAAAAATGAATACTCACAACATAGTAGCCATCAGGGGCCTTGTTGAGTGAAGTGACTACTCCAACTGCAGAGATGGGCTCTGAGGGAAGCTGGTTGCTCACATCAGACATGTCGAGGCTGCGTTAGAAAAACAGAAAAGCCTCATCACACTTTTTGCATTTCACCAGAGAAAACAAATTACAATGTTACAATGTTTGTTTAACTTCTTGAAAATGAACTTAGGCTGAGATACATCATGCAATTCAATGCAATATTTGCTTATGCAGTGCGCATGCAAATGTTTAAAAAAGTGGGGTTAAAAACACACCTGTACTTTGGGACAAACAGTTAAGAAAGGGATTATTTGAAATCTGAAAACTTTGAATAAATACACAAAATGCTGATAGTTAAACAAAATGAGGATTGCACCCTTCAGGGTAATTAGGCTACATGGAGAATGGACAAGGTTTTTCTTGGCTAAAATGACCACATTATTGACTTCTTGATGAGGCTTATTAGGATCTAGAAGAAAAAGTGGCCACCTAATCCAGGATCAAATGACAAGTGAGACCAATGACAAAACAGCATTGGAGACCACCCAATGACTTCACCAAATCACAAATTAGAGGGAGTGATCACATATTTTCAAGGAAGTCCCAATCAATTGCTATCTATTCCTGTCTAAGGGAATTTTTCCCTAATGGGTGTGCAAGCCTTTTACAGGGTAAGTGGCTTTGCAATGGTTCCCTTACGCAATTTTATTAGATTAGGTTTAAAGCATTCTTGTTCTAACTGACAAAGTTGCTGCATTCAATCTTGATGTTTACGAAATCTATTGCAATTAAGCTGATCAAATTAGGTGATTTACTCCAGAAACAGCTGTCTCTTTAACAAATGTTAGATAGCTGTACTTATTCAAATGAAACAGGATAGCAAATTAGCTAATAGAATGAAGAATCTCTTTGTAACATTCATTTGTTCAAAATGAGCTTTGTTTTCCAGCACAACATCAAGACTTAGAGACTCATCCAGGCAGACCAAAGAAAAATCCATCCAAACTTATTTCCAGCTCCCAAGGAAACTATCACTGTGTGCATGGTATACAAACTTGAATAGTGTGTCTGTGATATTCAGTACTGGGTTTATGATGAATACAGTAAACATTAAATGTAACTATGAAACTATAAACTATAAGGCAGTACAGGCATATTAGCCCACTATATAAAAAAGAATGTTAGCAACTGTGAGGTTTGTTTAGTCTTACTAATTATAAGTTCATTAACTATAACAAAATATGTACCTGAGATGATTTAACATAATGTTGAGTTGGTCTAATTTCTCATTGTGAGCAGCAGCCATCAGCTCAGTGTTGAAAAGCTGGAATAAATCCATGTCCCAACATCAGTTTACTGGTTATCTAGCTAGCATATACTATGGCTATGTAATATAAATATGGATATGAATATTATTGCAAGTTTGCTGTGATTATGATGATTACATTCATTTTTAATTATTGTGTCATTCATGAACTAACTAATAATACAGTCTCATTAAAAACTCAATAGTCATTTAATCGGATAACAAGATAAACATTTGGAGGGGCCATAAAAATAGTTACTATTCATAATAATGTGCTGTTTAACAGCTGATTGCTGAACAGGAACTACAGTGGTCTGCAGATTTACAAAACTAGCGTTAAAAATCTATACTACTTTATTGGCACATTGTCTCTCTGATCTCTTTATTTAGCTATGTAGGAACTTAGCTAACGTTACTCATTAACAAGCACTAGGCTAGGTTCCTCATTTGTTCCACTCGTTCCTTGGCAACTACTCGGGGTTTTGTGGACTAGCTTAAAGAAGTAACGTACCATATTATATAACATCTTCAAACATCATCTTCCATTATTTGTATATCTTAATGTTGACAAAGCTTTGTGAAACTGGTCAGAAAACCTCTTCATTGCAGGTAAACTAAAGCTAGTGACATGACATTATGACTGTGAAACGTGTTTCTCAGAGGTCCAGGTGAGGACTCACGGCAGCTAGCCTACAACTGTGCATTCTGCTTAAAAAAAAAAAAAGCATGTTTGTGTAACCTGCCGACCGGCGGCTATATAGGCTAAATTAACAGTAATTACTGTAAGCCCACCAGGAACTGTCTGAGCCCTTAGGAAGTGACTAAAAATCCACAAAAGTTGTCGTTTGGTTTTTGTTTACCTGGTTGAAACGTCGTGTTCTCCTGAGTGCCGTCACCTTTTCTCAACTTCGGACTTCACCCCGCGCGACCTTGCAGAAGTAAATGCTTCCGGGTATCGCTGATAATATATAAATTATTAACCAAAATCAAATACTTGCACGACCATCCTAGCAATCTCTCTTCTAGGTATAATCTCTGTCATTAAAAAAAATACATACATTTTTATTTAAATAAATAAACCCCCAAAAAATCATAGTCATTTAAAATTCTGTTTACTTAATTGTAAACTTTTAATTGTGTGATTCCCCCCCTCACTTCCCCCTAGTTTATTGTATGTTAGTCTTTGTTGTCTGTGTTGTTGTAAGCTGCCCTTTGCACAATCCCTTTTGGCAAGTAATTTAATGTATCCTAACTGTTTTTACTGCCTGTAGTGAAACTTACTCACTGTAGTTGCTTTTTAAAAATAATGTTATTATTTATGCTAATAGCTATCATGAGTTTCACAAGATGCTGCTGAGTCAATGAGTGCAGCAAAGAAGCACTGGGTTCTCAACATTTACATGTGATTCAACAGATGAGAGCGCCATCAGAAAGCTATATGAATGGTAAATGTGCCAATTTACTTTGTCACTGTGAATTGGGTATACACAGAGAATAAAGGCCTGGGCCAACAATGCCACATTGACTCGTGGGTGTATTTCTTTGTAATAACTTTTGAGATCCAATTTGGCTATGGTAACTTAATTAAGGTTGTGCTTCACTAAATGACTATCATTACATGGATGTATCTACGGGTCACGCCTTCTGACAGTTGGTTGTCTCTCTAATCATCACATGTCATTACTGTAATCAGATAAAAGTAAGATAAAGAGCAATGTATTAGCTTAGCTGTAACATTAGGATGTACATCTCCCAGAGTACAAAACTTGAAAGCCTCTTTGAAGACTGTCCAAAACACCAAGGGGCGACAGATGCTTTCCCATCGCAAAGTTTATTATTTCTACCCCCATCATACCAATCAAATAAATTATTTCACTGTGCAACTATTATCCTAATTTATTCAAATCAAAGACTTGTTGCTCTGTTTTGTGACGTGGTGCCATATGCCAGCATGGTGTCTTCATTGGGGCCACACACTGTGAAATGTGTTTATGGGCTTACATGGCTGCACATGATGTGATCAGTTTTCCCTTTTTTGCATTTTTGTAACGCTTCTATAATTAGAGCAGAGATGTTCGGAGAAAAACTGCCACCTTGTATGACCAGCAACTTTCACCACCTCCACACTTACTGTTGATGCTAATTCAAGTGGCAAAATCTTGCCTGTGTTTGCTGACAAGTGTATGGGTTAGTTTCTCATTTTAATTTTAGAAATTCTCAACAGGCAAACATGGCACTGCCTGCTTTTCCAGCCATTGTTTCTATTCTGATTTTAGATGTCTCACCACTACAGCATATTTAAATGCAATTTATCTTTTGCAAAACCACCTTTCACTTTCTTCCACTCCTTAGTAAATTTAAAGGAATAGTGGGACATATTGGTGGGTGGGTTGTATGGGTGTCGAATGCTATACAGATTGTATAGCCCACTTATGCAAATTTGTGACATTGTGCTATATAAATAAAAATTGACTTGTACCTAAATATAAAGCTATTGCTGCTTAGCTTAGCTTAGCTTAGCACAAAGACTGGAAACAGGGGGAAACAGCTAGCCTGGCTCAGTCCAAAGATAACAAAAGCCTCCTACCAGCATGTCTCAAGCTTCCTGATCAACATGTTATAGTTCGTTTGTTTAATCTGTACAAAAACAGAAGTGTAAGAATGACAAGTTGTGGTTAAGTGTCAGACTATTTCTTGGCCGGGCGCAGTAACTTCCTGCTCCACCACCGGTTATGTGTTTTTTGTCCAAATTAAACAATACAACGTGTTAATTAGTCAGTTTTAGAGGTGCATGTAGGTGGATTTTCTTACCTTTGGACAGTCAGTGTTTACAATAGTCTTACTTCATCAGCTACTGCAACACCCCCATCATCACCACCACCCACCTCTCACACACACACACACACACACACAATCCTACAAACACATGCTTCCACATCAAGGTGTTGACAACCTAAAACAGGCATGCTCTCATTTTATGTTGAATTTGTGACAGTGCTGAAGTTGATAAGATAAAATCTCAGGTGTCAGTGGAAAAAAGAAAAAAAAGAAGAAAAAAAACCCCACACACATTCTCCGGCTGAGAAGAGGTACACCTGCTAAAGTAATGGTCTAATTATGGAATAGGTGATGAAACACTCGTCGAGAGTCTGGAGATATCAGCAACACATGCTAACTGTGAAAGCCATCAGCTATTACAGTGTTTTAATGTGCGGCACATTGCATGCTGTGGATTGTGGGGTAAGATGAATGATGGCTGTGGCAGATTTCTGTGGGGGAGCAGCCAGTGTAGGACGCATAGCATTACAGCTGGCATTTTGAAAAGGTTCATTAAAACTGTGATCTCTTTGTTCACGCTTTGTTTCCTGTATACTTTATGGCACATCTCAGTTTAAGCCGACCCCATAAACACTGGATCATCCTATCATGTACAAAATATCATACACGTATTCCATATTCCACATAGTCCTTAACAATGTTGTAGTTGTGAGTGGTAATCAGTGGATGACAGAAGAGCCCCTGGACCAAAATTATACCTCAGTGAACGACTTTGCACCCAAATGATAAAAAACAGCAAAGGTTTTCTTTTCGTGTGTAAAGGTCGTTCACTGTGTTTTGTAATTTGCTGACACTAGTCTGGGAACTAAAGATGGAGATTTCTGTGTTGCCACCCAGAGAGTAATAATATCCCTATCTCAACTTGGGAAATCTACTGCGCCCCAATGTCCCCGTCACCCGTATGAACCCATTATGGGCTGTGTAGAAATCTGCAGGTCTCATTTCATATATAACCCTCACCCCCCTCCTCCTCTCTTTTCTGTCTACACATAAAGAAATCCCTGTGTCTCCTGAATAGCTTATAATAACAAGCTTTAAGAAGCCTACCCTCAGTGCCCCCATAGGATACAGCCTTGCAAGGCTCTATGATATCATGCTTTTTTTCTAATTAAAGGTCAGTTTGGTCCAGTCTCATTGTTGCCTTGGCTGAAAAATCTTCTGAAACATGATGGCTTTGCCAAATGTGATTTAATTTTCCATTTGTGCCATCTGTTTTCTTGGCTAAAGCACTGGATTTCACAAGTTGAAAATGTAGGAACTGTCAAACTCATTTTGTAATTCTTCACATTTGTAGTTAAAAATAAATCACATCCAAAAAAGAAGAGATTTCTTAAAATCCCTGTATATAACCTTCCAAGTGGGTCTTTATTGGACCTATATGGTACATTTTTGAGAGTGTAATGCCCATGCCATGCATCTAGAGATGGTCAATTTAGCTTAAGTAATTTCTTTGGTAGTATTTTACATACACTCATCTCTTACCAGCTTACACTTTATCGCTCAACTTATCATCAGACACACACCCATACACTCATATACATCCGTGCATGCACACCGCACACACACACACACACACACACACACACACACACACACGCGTGCATACACACATATACTTTCCTCCGTCTGGTGGGGAGTCTGGACTGCTCCGACTGACTGCGCCTCACTGCCCTTGTGCAGTGGTGTGCCAGTTGTGCCTTCCCCCATCGCTGTGAATGCCACCATCTGGTGTGCCACGTGGACATCATAATCTCCCCTTAATTACATTAGCAGTGCAATCAGTTACTGCATTACAAGGCCGGGCGAAGAGCTTTTAAATCTTGGAGGAAATCATAAATAATTGCACTAAGTACCCAGCGCCAGATGTGCGTGCCAACTTGGCTGGCATGAGATAAATAGTAACCTCAACAACGGTGTTCAATATCGACTCTGCAAACATTTTTTGGGAAGTATGATCCCCTTGTCTTTTGCTCTCGTTCCCTGTCCTCGTCCTTTTCCTTTGGATTCTCTCACGTTGTGTGTGAAAGCACACAGAGAGGTTGGGGTCCACTGACTGTATAGTACCTGTTGCTGCAGTGTTTCCCTGCTGCAGTGTGACTGATGGCATCCAGGAAACAGTTTGTAACAAGGTGTTTCACAGCGTCACCATTCAGTCCATTACTGCACCCTTCAATCATTCTTCTTCAGTCGTGTAATTAGATGTTTCTCAGGTATTCTTTATGGATTCTGAATAGTTGAGTGTGAGTGTGGGGTAACAAGACATCACACATTATGAGCCACCATCATGTCTTTCTCCTCGGAGGGTATGTTGCGTTGTGTTGCATGGTACTTTTCACTCATCTTCCTGTCATGTTCTCAGTTCCCAGGGCTGCTCATACTGACACACATCTCAGTCAGTTCATTGCCAGCTTAGAGCACTTCCTTTTACCCACTGGCTAGATAGGACCACTATCCAGAGTCGATACACCAGTGGTCACCAACATTTTGAACTGACTAGGAGGCATTATTAGACATTTTTATGGTGGCCCTGAAGGTCAAAACACAACAACATTTCAAAAAACACATTTTAATTTTTCACAAAACACAACAACATTTCACAAAACACATTAACATTTCACAAAACACATTAACATTTCACAAAACACATTAACATTTCACAAAACACAACAACATTTTAGATTACGGAAAGGGAGGGACAACTCTTCTTGTTTGTGATTGGACCGAATGCGGTGCTAGACTGGATCAACTGGAGAAACCGTTTTAGAACGTTGCAGGGAAAAGTTGCAGTGGTGTGATCTGGCCCGGTTCAGCTCGACTCAGGCTTGTTAAAACTAAGCTAAACTGTCAACAAACAAAGCATTACTTATTTACATTTATTAATCAGAGCATTCACAATAATCACTCAAAATCAGCAGGGGGAGGTGCGTAGAAACAGCTGTTTCTCTCTCTCCCTTCACTTCCCTGTCATTGTGGATTGCTACAATGGGGGGAAAGTTCTATTTACAACCACGAACCAAGTGACGTCTTCTACTACTACTACTTGCAATGTGCCGGTCTGCAACGTTCTGAAACTTGCCAGTTTATGTGACGGTGTATCGTTTCCATAGCAACGACTCTCTGTGCTTCTGTTCTAACTACCGGCTTTTCAGGCTTTTTTGTAGCTAGATATAATTTGTAGCATCTTAAAATATGAATGAGGATAGTGATA
>LKNJ01001786.1:118594-132685 GCA_002120245.1 Maccullochella peelii | reverse complement strand
TGGGTACAATTCCTGGTGTGGGAATTGTTTGTATGAAAAAGACTGTAATTGTCATTTTTTAATCACTAAAGATGGACTTTTGAGTTGCTTGAATATGATGAACTGGATTAGTTAACTAACTTGCTTGACAAGTCAAACACATGCTATCACTGTGTGTTCTCTGGACTAGTGGTTAGGTTTCTTGGTTTTCACCTACATGCCCTGGGTTTGGTCCCTGCTGTAGGAATAAGTGGTATTACATTATGTTCATAATTCCGATTTGAACCAAGTTCTTCTGGTTCATACTTAATCTGCTAAATTTATTAAAAAAAAATGTCAGTTGTCAGTTCAGCATTTTCACAAGTGTTCAAAGTCACAAATTTGCATGTTGAAGGCATGGCAATAGTGGCGAATCCAGGGAGTGGCCTGGGTTGGCCAGTCTGTGCCAACCCATAATCTTAAACTATGATTGGTTATCTGTCTGGACTTTAGTTTGAATTGTGTTGTTGTCTTGAAGATTTGAAGTTTTGCACAATTTTGTCAATACAATATTTTGTCCACACAGGCTTATTTATTTTTATTTTGTTGGTACTTTATACTGTGACTGTATTTTGTATATGTGCATTGTTGTATGTAACCTACTTTTAGAGGTACAATTTCTTTTTGAGTGTGTGTGTGTGTGTGCGTGCACTCACGTACTTCATGCCACCCCTGCATAAGTCAATGCCCCATTTGGGCCACCCCAGTCAAAAAAGTCTGGACACGCCACTGTATGTAGCATATGTTCACTACAGTAGAGATTGAGTCTGAAGCTCCCTTCACCTTTTAACTGCTGCATTCATGTTGACACAAGTTTAAAAAATCTCAAATCTCAGCAGCCTAGACGAGGAAAAGACTGGCATTGATCAGCAAAACTGGAAATCCCCTCTTGATATACTGTGGTTATTTCATGCTAAGGGCCAGTAAAATATTTCTGAATAGATGAACACATGAATAATTTCACAACCTCTTTGACATCAGTAAGCATATGAATCAGTGTTGGAGCTTGAATAATGGTATATAATAAGACTGTACAGGGTGAAGGCTAAGCTGAGCCTAAATGTGCACTCTATGACACAGCCATCTCCTTCCCTAGCATCTGGTCGGGTGAGCTATCTGTAGCTGGGTACCATGCATCTCAGTGACAGGAGACAGATGGCGTTTGACATAGGTCACCCATGCTGCACAATCATGAGTCCTCTCTAACTGTGGCACTTCTCAACTTGTCCACCTATTCATTATTCATAAACAAGTCACTGGATAGAGTGTAATGGCCACAAATTACAGCCCACTGAAGCTTAAAGATGATGCAATTTAAGTTTGGAGAATTTGTATTAATGACTCATCAAACTAAGGAAGTGCAAGCTGGCATATGGCTAATGTAGATTCAGAAAGGCCAAACTATTGTCATTTCACTCTATTTCATCATGAAAGGCACTGTTTGGTTTGAAACTGTGTCTCTTTCTAGGAGGAAATCAGTACAATTTAAAATGTTTTTTTTTGTGACAGGACTGTGCAAAATGCTGAAAGACATGCAGTGACAGGAGTGAAACAAGGCATTTCGCCTTCACTTCATTAAAAAATGCAAAGTTGGTGTGTTTTGTGCTGAATATTTGGAATATGCTTCAGTGACAATAATCCTTCCTGTATAGACCACAACCTCAAAAAAGGGTTCCTGTACAAGGTTTTCCCTCTGCTTAATTGTGTAGAAAGAAATTACACACAGACTCTACAATAACGCGTGTGTCAAACTCACCTTGAGTTTTGAAAGATTGTTACCTTGTTACGTCTGCTTCAGTTTTCTCAGGAGTTTAAGTGGATTTCTTTGCTAAGAGGATATGTCACGACACCTGCCTCAGTTGTTTTTGTTTTGCTCAGTCTGGCCCTCACTCCCTGACCCAGGCCCATGCATTTCCGAGGAACTTCCCAGACCTGCCATTCTACACCTGTCCACCAGATGCCCTTGGACTTTCCCACCGATCCTGGTAACCTGACTCCCACACCCAGCTGCTCACCAACCCTTTCCCTTGGCCGGTTCGTCATGTTGTGCACTTGCGTTCCAGCTTGTGCCTGTGCCTGTTTTCCTGTCCCTGTTTCTGATTTTCTGCATGATATCTGCTAGCTGTGTTTTGACCTGCTGCCTGTTTATGATCTGCCTGCCTGCCTGCCTTGCCCCTCAGGGTTTGTTTGCTGTTTGGGCTGCCTTCTCGTGCTTGACAGTAAGCCTGTTAATTTGAACACTGATGTAAGGTTCTTTTTCTTCAACGTGTTCTACCTTAGTGTCTGCATTTGGCTCCTCAATCCTATTGCCTCATACACACATCCATGACAGGATAACTGGGTTAAATGTTAGCAGACCAAGAGAAAGACATGTCAGGTTATGGACCAGAGGCCCACATACTTCATACACCTTCAGTTATGCTTTTATATTACGACTACCAGTCTTTTTAAATCAAGGGCATAGGTTCTGTTTCAACAATGGGGGGGGGGGGGATATATTATTCAGTGGGGGGTTTTTTCTGGAAAAACGGTGTGAAATAATAGCATGTCTGCTGCTAACTTATCTAGCTAGCAAGCTTAAATTATGGACAGGCAACATTACCGTAAGATTAATTAGCAAACTAGAAAACAACACTTCTAAAAGTAACATCACCACCACCATCATAACTCACCACTTACCTGGTTTTGAGACTTTTTGAGAAGAAATGTCCTAAGATCGGACTTCCTCTTCCTTTTCCCTTCTGGTTCCTCCATGGTTATCAATCATACATAGTTGCTTCTTCTTTTTTTTCCATTTTATGGCAGATTACAACCATTGCTTTTGAGGTTGCATACTGCCAACCTTTACTGCCTACCTTTATCGGAGGCATTGTTGGGTCTATGAGTTGCATTCTAGCGGTTCGTCTGCTATTTCATGTTTTTATTGGGGGGTCCTGTGCCCCCCCCGAAATCTACACCTCTGTTTCAAATGGTGTGGAAACAATGAGCTTTTCCTCAATTTCACAGCAACCTTACAGCACCTCAGCATTAGCAGCCATTTGTGATTGTGCCTGGTAAGCGTTTCAGCACTAACTTTGCTCATGTTTTTACCATAAAGGGAAACGCAAACAGCTGAATCTGTATCTGATAATGGCCTGTAGAGCTGCAAAAGGGTGTAAATGAGTGAATGGGAGATAACAGTCTATAGCCACCAAAAGAGCTATTTAAGAGCTGCGGCAAGATACAAGGGGACTGTGACGATGGCAGGCCTTTTGTTCCCAACCTTCAATGCAGCAAGGGCTCCATTCTCTCTCAGTCTGAGGCCCTTTCCCTCCATCAACCGTACAGATAAGTGCAGGTCCCACAGAGAGATGAAGGAAGAAACACATTAGAGAGAAAATCTGATGCAAAGAAAAACCAGCGGAACCCCCAGGACAGAGGGACTGGTTTAATGTCAGCCCTGCACCCCATCACTCTGACAAAGGAACAGAGTCCACCATTACAATTTAAGAGGATTTCAGCCAGGTAAGTATATACTTGGAGACATGCAAACATGGCTGAAAATGTATATTGTGAAGGTTTTGCAAAAAACTATTTTTATTCATGTGGCTTTGGTATAGCACACGTTCATGTTAATTTATGAGTGTTGGACTGTGACTTTACATCAACAGGAAAGAAAGAAAAAAAATACTGAATGTTGAGTCCACTGTTCTCGGACAGATTGCTGCTCTCTGCTGTTAAGGCCAGTTCAGACCAAAGATTCACGACGAGACGAGTTGAAAAGTTGAAACTACTTGCAATGCGCTGATCTGCAGCGCTCTGAAACCTGCCAGTTCACACCGCTGCAACTTTTCCCTGCAACTTAAGTTAAAGTTATGTTAATAAGATGACTGGAATTTTTTGTTTTCTCGACGGCCTTGAAAAGCCAGACGAAACTTGGGGACTAACACTCTCAAAAGTCTACAAACTGCAGCTACTTAAGCTAGATGTTGCAAATGTAAAATGAAGCATAATACTGGAAGTGACATCAGTCTCAAGCTAAAAAGGCTCCCTGAATAGCATACAGTAACTAGAACATTTCAGAGAAATTTTGAATGTGCCTGCTGCTTGGAGCGTATCCCAGTAATCAGTTTTTTGATTCTGGATGTTTGCCAAGTGGATGTGAGGGAGCACTGCATGGTTGGCAGATGCTCGGTGTGATAGAAGTATTCATCTAGTACCTGAAGCCCTATGGGTGATTGTATCTAAGACAGTGATAGTCATACTGCTACTTCAGTGCTAATATCACCAGTACAAGTATTAATAGCAGCGATGTCAGCTGATCATCTCGACCCACTCGTTTAATATGAGAAATGCAACTGTAGCAAGTAACTCACTATCACTATCCCCATTCATGTTTTAAGACCTTACTAATTATATCCAGCTACAAAAAAAGCCTGAAAAGCCGGCAGATAGAACAGAAGTACAGAGAGTTGTTGCTATGGAAACAATACACCTCGTCTAGTCGCACTGGTGTAAACTGGCAGGTTTCAGAACGTTGCAGGCCTGTGCATTGCAAGTAGTTGCAAGTTTCAACTCGTCTTGTCATGAATCTTTGGTCTGAACTGGACTTTAAGTGCGAAGGTTCCATGCAACACACATCCATTTTAAAATGTGATAGGGTCTTTAAAAAGCATGAAACTTAAACTGCGTATTTCATAAAAACCACACTAGCTATCAAAAAGCTGATTTGGCCCAGTAAAGATCCAAGTCTCGTGACCCATTTAAAGTTTGAATAATTTTTCTACAGGAAAGTATGATGAAGTCATATAGGTCCAAAGAGCACTATTTGCCACCATTTCTAATTGTTGTATATGTGGAAATTTATTGCAGTTTTTTTGTTAAATTGAAAGAACAAAAGAAGAAGAAAAATCATAGCATACCATTCTCACTCAAACCACACATTTTCATGTATTTTTTTGCGCATGTGTTAGCAATGCTCCAAGGCAAGTTTTTTGCTAAACTTCTGTATAGAAAATGAAGAACACCAATAATAAGTGTGGTGAATAACAATTTTGCACAGCAGGTCTCAACCCAAAATCTCAGCCAGTTATTATTAAGCCCTGAGAAGGAACCAGTGTCACCAACCTCACGGGTGGCAGACAGTCCATAACACATTACCTGGAATGGCACATAAAACTTTACAGCTAGGACATCTTCCACAGACGGTCACCTCTGGTTTAAGGCCTGGCAGAAGTTTTGTACTCCTGACAGCTGACTCAAAGCTTGATTGAAGTCTAATCATGTCCTCTTGGCAAAACTAGAGCAATACTCTTTATTATATTTAAAAGTATCACCTTCCATTCATCATCAGTAGAAATTCTTAGAATTCACCTTTCAGTGAATGCAGCCTCTTAAATGCAAATAAAAAGTGAATTGAACTGGACGTTATCTAGACTGCAGTTTATTTATTTATTTTTTAGCCATGCTAGCGGCATTGCTCTACGGATGCCAATCGTCACCTTGGAATTATAAGGTTCTATCTGACATTTTTGTCAAAATTGAGTTATTCACATATTCTTATTCTGTGACAACCTATTAACATTATGTGAGGTGGCATTTTTGGACTTTTTATTTAGAAAACAAAAAGGTTCTATCCCTATCGCTATTGGGAATGCAAAGTCTTTGAAGCTCAATATCTCAAAATCGCTTAGAACGCAGATGGAACCTTATAAGTCCAAGGTGGCGCAATGTCATTCTGTTGACCCTCCACTTTGGTCCAGATTAATCCTGATGACTTTGGTGATTTCCTGACTTTTTGTTGTGTGCCTTCATGGAGTTGATATTTGTGACTTTGAGTGAAATGTCTCAATGACCACTGGATGAATTACCATGACATTTGGTACAGACATTATTGTTCTCCTCAAGATGAATTGTAGTAACTTTAATCCAATGACATTTCCTCTATAGCGCCACCATCAGGTCAAAATTTCAGTTTGTCCAATACTGGTTTCTGAACAAATACCTGCAAAACTGACAACATCCCCATTAGCCTCAGCTGTAATTTGTATTTAGGGCTAATTAGCAAATGTTAACTTGCTAACACGCTTGGCATGCTGATGTTAACATTTAGCTAAAAGCACTGCTGTAGCCTACCTACGAGGCTGTACTTCAGTACAAACAAAAAAGACTACGAGTCTACAGTCATGCTAGCGGCTCTGTGTCTTTTTTGTTTATTTTTGTTTGTTTGTCTGGTTGGTTTTTGTTTTGTTTTTTGCCATTGCCTAATTTATTCTAAAACTTAAAACCTGAGCATGTGCAGGCTACTGCCACCTGGGAAAATGGTTTGATCATTTAAAACATTTTCTGTAATATTATACAACATAAGTACTACAGGTACTTTTGTATACTAAATTATTATAATATGAATATGACTAATTGTCTTGAAATGTATATACAAAATCAACTATTGGGGATAGTTATTAGGGATGTCAAATGTCCAATTTATAATTTAATCAGGAACAAGATCTAGGAAGCGACACATGATCTTGTATACAGTATTTAGTATCATTATCTCTCTTAATGTGTGAAGGAGAAAATTGAGTGTTGCAATTAGATAAACATTTTTAGCATGCTGCAGAAAATCTGCTGCCAGAAGCAGATCTACAACATCTTGACTGTATGTTACTGTCACTTATTATAAAGGTATCCATTTTTCAATCTTTGAAAAAAGGAGGAAACTACAGCAGCAAACAAGCACAGCTCTGAGTGCAGCGAGACGTTTTGTGCACAGCTTGGCAGTACAAATGCCATTTCATTAGGAGGAGAAGGTCAATTGTATCCATCACCTTTGTTGAGATAAATGAACAATTGTGTGGCAGCTAAAAGATCATCAATTGATGAAAGACTAACATTGATCTAAAGAAATAGGTCTAGGCAAACAAGTGCCTAAAATAGTAGTCAGGCTGTGTTTCTTTAACAAAATCAGCCTCTGAGGCACGGCCATAAATGCTAAGCCTTTAATTAGCATGTTAAATGAATGCAATTCTGAACTATTATACATAATTACCAGGTGTCTGAGATAAGGGCAGATTATTAATTCGTTTATCTATATTAATTAGCACAGGGGTGACCTATGCAGAGTTGTGTTTATAATAGTATTACATCTGTAGACTACTGAGAGGAATCCAAAAATATTGTTCAATACTTTATGACAGTTTGCTGTAATACCAGGCTTCTTCTTTACTGATTATACAGTAGAGGAAGAGGGAGACACTTAGTTTATTCTGAATGCTAACTCCCAATAAATATGTAGAATAAAAATATAGCTTATTTTCCCACCAGGTATGCTCTTTAGGCTAAACAAAGCTGACACAGACACAGGCCAGTGTGAAATCTCCGAGGGAAGTCTAGTTGTGGAGAGTCCCCCCCCCCCAGCCGACGCTTGAATAATGCATGAAGGATCTGGAGACATCACTTAGAGATGCTGTCAATATCAGCTGCCCACCCCTGTGGCTGCTGCCCTTTACCACAACCTTTAAAGGTGGATTCCCTTAATGTGGACGCACTTGTTTTCTAAAATACCCAAATGATAAGATAAAAATAAGCCATTCAGTTGCCACAATAATGTGTATGGGTGCGCGCTTCGTGGGGGGACAGAGGAACATTTTCTTATCGATATAAGAAGGGTGAATTGGTACTCCAGTTGTTTCTTCCTCAATTATGTTTACTGTGTACTATGTTTGGTTTAACACAAAAGTGAAAGTGAAATTCTTAGGGAAAATTATATTTGATAATGATGTATTTTACTCTATTTTCTTTGTCTTTACATCTTTTGCAGCCCGACTCCTTCTAATGTTTCCATTTACCGGTAATGTTCTGTTCCAATGAGTGAAGAGTTATGTTCTTATATACAGTGTTAGTAGGCACAAGAAGTCGGCTGGGCATATGAAGCACAAGACACTGGAGACCAGGGTTTACGCCCCGTGTCCCTTGTGTGGTTAAGGTTAGGCTACTTAAATAAAAGGTTAAAGACAGGGAAAGACTGTGGTTTTGGTTAAATATTTTAGTTGTTTTGTAATTAGTTTAGTAATTTAGTTGTAAATGGTTATATAATTTTTAGAAAACAGGCTTGAATTGCTGAGATCTGGGTTCTTGTTCCAGGAAGCAGGTTCACTGGGTTACAGTATCTGTAACTCTGCTGACCCTGAAAATACATTTTCACATCACTCCACGTTTGAAGGGGTTCCATATTTTACTCATCCAGATTATCCAAATGATTCAGTGAAACTGGCTCCTGGACACACAATGGCAATCTTAAAAAGAAGTCACAATAGAAGAAGGAACGTGGTCAGATAATCAGACAAATTCCCACTTTGGCTTAATTATTATCCATTTATTTAAACTAAATCATTTGAAAGTGAGAGCAGTAACCAGTAATCATAACCTCAAGGCCAAGACTATAAAAAGAAAAAAAAGAGTTATCCTTCAAGATTTTGTGATTGGACACAAACAGGAACACGCCTTCCTTTCCAAACTCATAAAGTTGAAATGTCATGTTTCTTGTGTGATGTGCCTTTGGGTCTATGATATTGGCCAAAAAGTCTCCTTCCTCTCTCTCTCAGCGCCTGAAGATTTGTTTTTTCATTTAATTTAAAATATTTGCTGGTGGATGTGGCTGCATTCATCCCTTTGTTTACAGGCCCAAAGCCAAGGCAAGTCTAACCTTTAATAGAGATAAAAGCTGATGTGATAAGTCTCTTCTCCAATCTCTTCTCTAATTTTTTCACATTTAGTATCTCTGAATGAAAAGTAAGTGCTCTGTTAAGTCAAAGCTCCTTGGGGCATGATTCCTGATTCATTTTGCAGATTACCTGACAGAGATTCTGCAGCTCTGGAAAATGCCTGAAGTTTCCGTTTTGACTCTGTCACAGTCAAAAGTTGCAGCAAAGACACAACTTCTCAGATCAGTAGTAGCGGTTTCTGCTAAAAGTTAGATTTTTGCTTGTCTAATTTGTTATAGTTTTCTTGCTGCACTTAAAGGATAGGTGACCATACGCACAGTGCATGTATGACCAAAGCAAAAATGTCTTTCAAGAGTGCATAGCAATTATCTGAGGGTTCACTTTTTGCCCATTTTGTTTTCATATACAGTCCCCAAAGTATATTAATGGGATAAAATATATTCTGAACTAGTTAAAATGACATTAAAATATAATAAAATAGCAATAATAATTCATTATTCTCGCAACTTTATTTTTAATTCTCTCTGCAGGTTTCCAGTGTTATTAAAACTTGGGATCACTTTACTGGCAAACCTAAACAGAGTGTAACATAATGATATAGCTCCTGTGTTCCAGTCTGGTTTGCAAGGGTTCATGTTCACTATTTCATGGCATGTCGAATCCAAACAAAAAAGTATTTCTGCTTACATGTTCTATTCCTTTTGATTCTCAAACAATGGAGATGTTCTCACACTTGTGTATGAATGAGAGACTGTAATCAAGACTAAGGAGAGAAAAATTGCCAAAATGAAAGAATGTATTAAAGTGCAGCAAGGGGTTATTTATGTGACTGATATCTACTGTATATTTAAATAGTAGGGGGTGAATACTGTAGAGAGGGTTGTAATGCCAAGCCTTTATAGAGTATGACACTCGAGCTGTTGGAAGATTTTCAGGAGAGTGGCAGGAACTGCTAAACTTTGGCCTCTAGAGAAACTGAGGAAACAGGAAAGACAAACTTTTGACTGAACAAACTCACAAACTCAGTGTAAACAGCTGTTGTGGGATCTGACTTTCAGCTAATACTGTGCAGGTAAGTCCAAATAGAGTTTTCCATCCAAAGCAAAGCTGTGGTGTCTCCTGCCTCTGTAAATACAGTATATCATATTAGTGGTCAATGAAATCAATGCACAGTGTTACCCCGCAGTTAGACAAACCATCTCTGTGGCAGGAAGGTCACAAATTCCAGCCTCCCCTCAAAAGTCAATGTGTCTGACTCTGTGTGAGTGCTTGATGAAAACCTGCTTAGGGCCCATCAAAAAGCCCACCATGCACTCTGATCTCTGTGGTGAAGTGTGGCGATACTGCATTTTCAGAGGAATCTGCAAAGCCAGTGCCTTATCACACTGTGTTTGTAACATGGTCACTCCAAATGTATTTGTGCACACTCTCAGCTCCCAGTCGGCCCCATTTTTTGTTTTTTTCTGCCCGTCGCTGATCAGAGTTTTAGACATCATTTTAGAACAGCTTCTACTTTGGTACAGTCTGCAAGACTGATAATTACGATTCTGAATCTAAGACATGTTGTAGTCCACTGGCAGATTTGAATTACTGGTGTTCACTCAGACTCATTAGCATAGCATTAACAGACTGAATACAGGTATCCTTATGGATCGGTGCTCCTAAGGTGAATGCCACATTGACTGCATTAGTCACATATCAACCGACTGGCTTTGACCACTTAGCAAAAGAAGTTCCTAAAAAGCACAGCTAAAACAATCTGTATTGTGGATTCAATCCTTATCCACGTCTGCAACCCAGTGAAAACTTCCCCCGTCTAGGAGGAGTCCCCTGGAGAGACAAAAAGGGACAGTTCAAAGTATTCTCATGTTAAAAATCAAACCTTCACAGAGTGTTTAAATCATCCCCAGGCTGAACAAAGTAACAGGGGAGTTTCATGCGGAGTCTAAAAAATAGAATGCCTTTCAGCACAGTCTCTCACTCTCCTTGACAGGTGCATGTTTGTTTTTTCTTTTAGAAAAGGCTCTGTTTATGGAGCTCCTTTAAATCAAAACGAGTCCCATACTCCACTTCTTGCCGCATGCACCATTACTGAATCGGATTTTTGAACTGCTGCCATACCCATATTATTGTATTGCTTGTCATCATCTCAGTGGAAGATTTGCTGATGGCTGTTCTGGAAGATGAGTGGTGGCAAGTTGAGCACAAAGTGTGTCCAAAATTGGTCTTACCACGCAGACAGATTCTATGACAGCTGTTGTACTTGTTGCAGGTCTCAGTATTTCCTCGAGGCGTCAAGCTCTTTCCTGAATCATCGGCTTCAACCCACAGCCTTGACTTCACGGCTCCGAAGACCTGGAACCAAACAGCAGAGAGCAACATGGCAGAATTGATAAGAAAAACTTCCATAAGTATCACTAGTTTTATAAAAAATCATTAAAAATGATAATAACCAATAACCATACTGTCATCTATTTATTGCCAACATTTCTCTGTAAGGTTTACTTTTGCTTGGTGAGTGCTAATAAATCTGGCATTTTCTTCTTTAAGCAAATGCTGAGAAGAAGACATTTTGACAAGTTTGAAGTCAGAGCTGAGTGAAGCGACGTGGAAGATCTAACGGAGTCACTTGTGTAGATTTGACAGTTCAACAGTGGCAGATTATTTGGCAGAGTTGAGGGGGGCGGGGGTTCATTATCTCCTAATTACACAAGATAGAGCGGAGGCTTACTGAGCTGGAGCAGGAAAACACCTGCAGACTCAAGTGTGTCTCCCCAGATTCCAGCGCCAAACCTGTAAGATGCTGCATACTAACCAAAGGATTACAGCGCATGATATTGCCAGGCGCCTTTGGAGACGAGGAAATGAGAAGCTAAAAGCAGAGGAAAAAGGGAATGTGGTGATGGATGTCATCAGTCGTAACTGGGGAATGCTGCATTCAGCCAGTCCAATCAGTAATTGAATAAACATGTTTCAGCTCTTTTTTTTTTCATTTTGCGTTGTTCCCCTCAGCCAAAACCCAATTGTCCACCAAACAGGTATTCAGCCACAGCAATCATGAAGCATCTGCTCCATGGTCATGATCTTTGAGAAAGTGTTAGACACAGAAATAGCCGCAGGACACGGTGAGCTCTTACAGCCTGACTAGATGCCCTGCTGCATTGTTAACAAGGAAAGGTTGTTTATTTCCTGGCCATCCGTGTTCAAGTAAAATGAGAACTTCTCTTTTACCTGTAGCAAACCCATACAGCAGGACCAGCTGCATGCTTTTGTGAGTGGCTGACACTATGACAAGGATAATATCATTTGTTGGAGCTGAAAGTCTAAGGGCAAAAAAGCAATGCCGTGGCCGCTTGTTCCAGATGTTGTTTGCGTAAATGCGCCCAGTTGCTTACAGAGAGAAGACTGAGCAGGAAGGCGCTTTCTGTGTGAAATGCCTGACTTTACCTGCATTACTCCTCTGTTGCTCTCTGGCCTCAGTGAGCAACAGCTGTGACAAGCTCTTCCCCTCTCTGCTGCGCACACTAAATCTAGCAAAGGGAGCACAAAAGCAGAGAATCTCAATCTGTGACAGACCTGAAAAAACTGACTCATCAGTTGTCCATTGCAATAGAGTTCACTAAGATTTATCTTTTTTTAAGTGGGATCTGGTCGTGATAGAGATGACGTGGTGACAGAATGATTTTTCATTCGCAAGTAAGATTGGAGCTGTACTCAAAAGGTTTAAAATTGAATACCAGTGTCTCATGTGGATATAGGCTCCTGTCACTGAATTGAGAGCAGCCACTCCTCTGCTACTGCTGCATAATGAGAAGATACTGTGCCATCTAGTGGGGGGCTGGAGAACAACACCATTCCAATCCTTTGAATGGAGTAGCTGTGAGCATCCAAGCTTTGCATTTATTTACCAGCCTCTTCCATAAAACAAATGATACAGCTGACTGGTGTAATGAGGCAGGACAGAAGACAGGAACACAGAGATTAATCAGAGTGTGTTATTGCCGCGGCCTACTCACCAGAATTGGAAAATTAGAAATGGTATGAATTTATTTGAGTATTTATTTCCACCTGTCGGTCTGTGCCAAGCTAAAAGAGAAGCAGATGAATAGGTTTCCAAAGAATAACTTCATTCATCACGCAGAAATATTGGTTACCAATAGTGTATTACCTTGATCCAGAACTGTCGGCCGACCTCCAGATTTTCTGCTTTCTTCACCACAAAGCTCAGACAGGCTTGATTGTGTTTACAGGGCTGGGTAAAAGAATTAACTGCACTCCTTTTTTTCCTGTATTGTGTAACAAAAACACATGAGATTTTATATAGAGGTATACAGTGGAGCATGACATCAAAACTTCTGCACTCAAGGGTTGTAGAGGCAATTCATTTGGTTCAATACCAGGCTGGTTCAGAGAGTGAAATTACATATCATGTCAGCGGTGTAGCGAGACATTTTCTCTATTACTTAATGGAATACTGCTTGCTGAGTTGTAGGACTGCAGAAACATATAAGCACCAGGAGATACAGAATAGCAAGAGAACTATAGTAGTGCACACTTTCCTAATCTTTTCCTCTCTATACATATCCACAGTGGATTTCATCCCAGGAGACACTAATGGGAAACAGTAGACAGACCTCGGCCACGGAAATAGACAGTGAACCTGGCCTGGTCGGTGTATCCAATTAGCAATCATGGCAAAGGCTCTGCCCGAGGCTAATGGAAATGTGCTGTAGATAAGATCCTATGTACAAATTGGAGATAGGATATAATAAGGGACCGGCAGATGGAGACCAGGAGTCTTGAGATGCCATCTGACACACATGCTGGCCATGCTTCTGCTGACCAAGCATTAACAGCAGCCTTCACCCACAGAGCAAGAAGAAAGAGAGATAATTATGTCATATAATAATAAATTACACTGGCACCATTTCAGAGAATTGTAGATAGCGTTTGTCAGCACACCACTTGCTTTGTATGGCTTCCAATTTGCAGTCAAACAAAGCTTTGGCAGTGGGGAATCTATTCACATGTACTCTCCCTTTTCCTTCACAGGAGAATGAAGAATAATCAGAGAGGGGGCAGCCTCTGGGTGCCAACTCTTTTCCATTACAATGTCTGAATTCAACCTGCATTGGCACTCAAGTGGAGACCAAACTTTTTGTCTTGTGTGTTGTGTCTCAGGGCGACATGCATATTTCATGTTAATTATTTTCTAATTGCATCAATGAGCAGTGAATGGAGAATTGCATGTGGCTTGTAGTGGCTGGTATGACTACAGGGCAGGAGTTAAAACATGCAGCATCGATCGCTGAGACCGACTCCTTGAGTGTAATAAAGCTCTGGGCGGCTCAGCGGGGGAAGGGGGGGGGGG
>LKNJ01001786.1:78073-114565 GCA_002120245.1 Maccullochella peelii | reverse complement strand
GGTGGGGGTGGGGGTGGGGGGGCGCTATTAGTGCTGGACAAAAAAACGAACAAACAAATAATCATTTTAAAAATCATTCATCAGCGAGTCTGCAGTGCTACATTCGACTTCCAGTGAGCCGAACCTCCCACTCCAAGTCCGGCAGCAGTTCTTTCCAGCTAGTTGCCTTCTTCCTACCCACACAAGCAAGCTTAGCTCTCTCTGTGTAGCCTTAGTGCAGAGACAAATAGCTTCTCTAAATTACCTAAACACACAGTGCCAATAATGGCAGCGTAAGCGTTGCAAGAATGATTCACTGTTGGCTAAATCAATCTGAACAATGCTGTTAGTGTGACAAACTTTTCTACAGTAAGCAGTCTACTTTTGAGCAGCATCATTTTCCTCTCAGTGCTTGTCATTAATTACTTGACAGTGCATATAGTAGCGGTGGTCCTGAATGCACCATTGTTTATTTGTTTTTTTTAGGTTTACATAAGCTGTATGCTGATTTCTGGTAGTTATGTTTCCCTAACCTTAACTATGTGCTTTGTGCTGCCTAAAGATAACCGTAACAACCATATACATGCTTTAGTTGCTTGAAGGAGACGTTGTAATTAAAAACAAATGAAAGACATTGACACTAAACATCGAAGATATGTTCGATATACACATCACAAGATTTCATAGTTCGATGATTAAGAAATATAATTCAGCATTTATCCTAACCATCATTACATTTCCAACAAAACATCTCAGTCCATGCAAATTAGGTGAATTAACATGTCACTTTTAGGGGACAGGGTTGCTCACTGACGGATGGACAGGCAGACCCCAGCAAAGGTGGTAAGCTTTGAAAAAGAAAAGTGTAGTTTTCCCACAGTGGACCTCATCACACTTCAGGATGTCTTCTGGAATCGTTTCAACAGGAACCTCCGTCACATTCTCATCTTCTCCAAGATAAATTGGCTGCCAGCCGGCTGGTCTGGATCATTCGGGTCTAAATGAAGAGTGAGACAGGATAGACGGCCTTGTCAATTTGTTCCCAATATCCTGGCTCAAAGTGCTCCTCGACCTGCCCACTTCAATCCTCCACACTATTAAAAGCATCTCAATCCATGCAGAAAGGAGTGGGGCTATTAAAGCAAAGTCATGTCAAGACGTTCAGCTTTAATTATTAGCATTTAAAAATTAAAAACCTGATGTCCTGTACCAGTGATGTCAGGTGAGAGTCATTTATCCGATGCGAGGGGGTGACTTTATTATGCAGCAAACTGTGATGCGTGGTTTACTACACAGTGGCTTTGGCATATACCTGTCAGGAGACTTTCCATTTCATTCAGATAAATGCTCCTGCAGCTCCTCCAACACCCTGTCTTCATCACTTTACTCTCCTTTTGGAGACTTTATGGCAGTTTAGCAAATGGAGGCAGCACCCAGACAGGGTTTAGAGCAGGAGAAATGAGCACCATTTCAGCAACAACAACTGATATAAATGCTGACAATGTAATTTAAAGGCTTGTGTAACCTTTGACAAAGCAGTTTGGTAAGACAACCAGTCCCCAAACAGCTTTGCTGACATTAGGAAAAACAATCTGCATTTACCTTGATTTGTGTAAACCCATTTTGGTGGACAAACCGCCTGTACCAAGAGATTAATGAGTTAATCCAAGCCATTCTCTTGTGCTCTCTGTGAATAAAGGAATTAAATAATCATCGATGTGGGTGGCATTATGTACTTGGCGTCTTTAGTCCTCCTGGATGTTGAGTAAAATGAGAGAACTTTATCTCAATTGTGGCTGATAAACACAAAACTGTTTGTGGAAACAAGGAAAAATGCCTCAATGAATCAGGCTCGAGAAGGCATTTGTTTTACAGAGTGTATCAGTGGCCCACTTATAATAGCCACTTAGGGTTTGTTGATGTTTCAGATGGAGCTGGGTAATACTTCATCATAACACGCGGTACATTTTTAACAAATGATGTCATCTCTTTGTTGTCCATTGTGGAACTACAATTACGTAACTAAACTGAAAATGCAGATCAGCAATTGCATTTTGTTGTCATGTGTGAAAAAGTGATGCTATAATTCAAAACTGAACGCAAAATATATGCATAATAGACGCCAATATTACAATTTCCATTTGACATTTAATTTTCCTGTTGTTTATAATACAACCCTGTCAACAAAATACTTTAGGTTTATTAACATAATCGCATGATCCCATGATGAAACGGAAATGAGAATTCAAATAGCCAATTGACTTCTCATTTTCATGTTTTTGTTTCACAAGAGTGTCAATAATCTAATTCAGCACCATTTACATGATTACTTTTGCATGGCTGTTTATCTACCTTGCCAAAATTGAAATACAAATGAAATTCTTCCTCTGCATGTTTATTTTCAAACAGGCTTTCAAATCAAACTGTGTAGGCGGAGACTGGAAGAAATGGCTGTTCAATTCTTGTTTATCCCAGTCAACTAAGCCTGGGAAGCTCTACATGAACTGATGCAAGGAGGCCAACAAGCAGAAAGATCAGAGAGAGGAGAGAATACAAAGAAGACAAAGCAGTGCTCATTTTGACATCCATTTTTGGATTTAGTCTCAGTTTAGGCTTTTGCCACAGCATGAGAGATTAAATCTGTGGACATACGAGTCTACTCAGTGTCATTTTAATTCAGTCATGTTAGTCATATGTGCTTTCATAATGCAATCCACACTCATATTCTCCCAAATCTACTTATTAATATGAAGAATACTGTCAATCTGAGCAAACCAGAGTTGTCCCATGATGGTGTTTAAGTTAGAGTGAATGATTTCAATGATAAAACAGGAGCAACACCAGTGCGTTACAACAATATGCAGCTATTCTGCAATGGAATTCATTGGCAACAGTCACTGCCAACACAGGAAGTAGTGTGACGTTTACTATTATAGCGCAGCACAGTGTGGAGGTTGGGGTGGTGTAAGGGCATATAAATAGTTTGCGAACACCTTCAGTTACCCAGACTTGTGTCCCGTGTCATACTAGTAGCTGAGGTGGAAATGTACTGTAACCATGACAACCATCTTTTTCTCACCTTAACCAATGTTGTTTGAGTTCCCTAACTTTAATGACACAGCACGTTAATCACCATGAGCAGCTAATAAGCGGAACACTTGAGAAACGCTGCCTTTCGCAGACATGTTCAAAATGGATACTCTTTGTGATATGCTGCCGAAAATGTTATATGCACATTTCCCTCCAAAGGGAATTTGTGAATGTGACAATTTGGAGCCAGGGTTGCTAGGAGACATGCTGTCAACGTCTGTGCTAACTTGGACGTCACCGCTTTCGAAGTTGTTTCAGTGCTTTGTTCGTCCTCCATACGTTTCCTCCAATACATTTGCATGTTAAAAACTATATTAATATTCCCTAGAGACATTACTATAATGTTAGGATAATGCAGTCAAATCCTTGTGCAGAGTTTGAAACACATTATCATTTTTATCCAGTAGCTAGTGAATATATTGCTATCACTCTATGTGGAACTCTCTCTCTCTCTCTCTTCTGATAACTTCTGTGATGATTTGGTGCTATATAAATAAAATTGATCTGAACTGAATAGAACTTCAGCAGGCTCCTTGGTATTGTTAGTACTTTAAAACGTGTAAAATGTGATTATAGCATGTTTGAATTATTCTGATGGCATTTGTTTGTAGAAAAATAAGACGTGAAAATTGCTGCAGTCTGTATGTTGCTCTGGGCCAATTCCACAGTGTCTTTTTGTGCTATGACACAATTCTTCATATCTCTTTAACATAATTTGTAGGAAATCAGATATCAGATATCAAAGCAGATATCACACTTGAGAGGCTTGGACATGTTTGCAGTTGTGGGATGGCTGATTCAAACACACAGCTACTATAGTTTCCACTCAGCTGTCTGATCTGTCCAATAACTCTGTCATCTTTTCTGTAGGTCTTCTCACCACTGGAGAAGGCTTTAATGTGCAGGATATTACAGATTTCAGCTTTAAACCGAGAGAAAAAAAAAACATTTCAGTGCAGGCACCATCCAGGGATCCTCACTCATTAAAACCCACTTGCATTCTGGTGACATTTTATTTTAAAGGGTCACTGCACTGCGATCTAGACATGAAAGTATTTTTTGCACAGGTTTTAAGACATCTGTCTCTGAGATATGTCTCCACCCCAATGCAATGGAGGTGAATTAAATTCCATTTGTGATGCTCATAGCACTGAAAGGTAACATTTTAAAAATTCAACAGCAACTTCTCTCTCCAGAAACAGTGTCCCGCTTACTCTGGATAATCCACAGAGCACACAGCCAACAATTGTCATAGGGACTATTTCTTCAGTACAAACTGTTCTGTAACTAATCCAGAGTATAATGTTAGGAAATGCTTTAATGTTTAATGACCACGGTTTTTCAAGGTCAGTTTTTGTACCCTGGTCCTGAAGATATAATATAAACTATCAAGGAACAATTTTCCTTTTCTCAAAATAAGTGATAATGGTGGAACGGGAAACTACACTTAAAAATCACTGTGCTGTGCTGAATGACTAATCTGCTAAAATAGCTCCAAGAATAAACTCGACTGCATCATTTATAGTGAATTCATTTTACTTTAAAATGCACATTCACGAGCAATATAATTCAAACAATGAACACCTTTGTATTATTCAAACCCTCCACCCAGCATGATGCACTGGACGCAATGGGCTGCATGGTGCACATGCATGATTTGAATGTTCTTAATGTTTGATGTTCTTACTTAGACATGTTAGTGTTAGTGTCTGTCTTTTCTAAAACAATATATGGCATAAAAAACTGTATCTGTATAAAACATAAAACGAAGTCTAATTGTACTACCATCTGGTGATTGTCACTCTGGCCTTACCCCAGTTTCTATGTCAAACCTGTGTATTGATATGAAATTGGTTCATCCAAGGACACAACTACTTCCCACTTACTCATTCAAGCTAATGACCATTTTCAAAATGATGTGATAGGCAGTTTGACACTCTTCATCAGGTAGGTTACATAGCAGGCCAATTTCCCGAGAACTTGACTCACATAACTGTTTCTTTCTTTTGTTTTCTCTCTCTTTCTTCTCTCTTGATATTGTGCCCAGGAGAGTGGCAATTAAGCTATCAAGCGATCAATGGCAGCCACCCAAACCAATCACTGTATATTCATCTTCAATCCTCACTTATTGGACTAAATGGACAACAATGGACAGTGGAGTGAGAACAACAACAACAACAAGCTTTTTAGTGAACAATCACTCATTCTCAGAGGGGGTAATTTGATATAATTAATGGGTACATTTGAACAGCCATCCATATGGAACTGTGTTTAAAAGTGAAATACGTGGATGTGAATCTGTAATCGGGTGAATCCATCTGTGTAATGACGCACATGTTTCCACTAGATGGCCCTTGCACCCAGCTGTGCTGCCTCTTCAGGAGTCATGTTTCATTAGCACTTGATCTGATTGCTACTTAATTCTTGCCCCTGAAAAGGAAAACAACTGACAATAACATGTAACTTTTCCATTAAGTGACCTAAAGTCCATATCTTAACTTAAAAACTCATGTATTGTAACCCATGGCAAGTGTGTATGAACTGTCCTCATCATGTCCCTTTGTTTTATTGCCATTTTTATTACACCATGTGCTTTGCTTTGAAGCCAAAGATAAATTTCCATGAGTGGTCATCAAGATGTCTATGTTTATGTCTATACAGATACAAATCCGGTAATTACAGGCCCAGTCTTTACTGATGTAAACATTAGCTTAGACTTAGATTGATTTATTCTATAGTGTGTATAGTGTTTTTTATTATGTAAAAGTATGTTCTTTTTTTGTCCTGCTTCATACATGTAAACACCACAAACTACGTAGTAAGTCAGAAATAGCTCTCTTCATTGAAAAACAAAAACAGAGTGTTATGCAGAGTACAGTATGTTCTCCCCATTTGAGGAAGTGGTTTGCTCACCAGACTGTGTCACACGCAATCCTCATCTGATGCATGGTATTGAAATAATTTCACTAAGCAACTTTTAATCATCTGCTCACAAACAAAATAACCAACTGCAATTGTCTGCCCAAATGAACAATGGCCTTAGCAGTGGCTGATGAATTTAATGCACTAAAGCCAAGAAAGTTTCTTTGTAGGATGGGAGATGTCAGTCATTATCTCGTGTAGGACATGAATTGCGCTCTCTGCGATGATGGATTTCCCTCCCAAGGCCTCTCATAAACATCTCAGAGCTGAACGGCTTTTTTTCCCCCTCACAAGTCAGCCTGTGGGCTTTCACTCACAATATTACAAAGTTTCTTTTGTTTCTTCTGGCAGCGTGGTACCCTGGGATCCATCCACACAGGTCCACATGGGGATACTGGGTGTCAGAGGACTGCTCAGCCTTGATGTACCTTCAAGGCACACGCTGAGCTGTACTGGTAGAGCTGGTACCATTCCTCTTGGTGATTTATGGGCTGGAGAGGATGATAAAATAAGGTGGAGGCCTGGATATTCTTCTAAAGGAAACAGTAGACAGCTCAGTGACTGAGAGAGGGAGGATAGTTAGGTGGGGGTGTTTTGTCCAAAGCCAAAAAGTCATCGACCGGAGGGCAGGGCGTGAATGGGAGTGTGTGCAGGTGGTGTATGTGGGCTGTCCAGCCTTCAGCCTGGCTGGGTCAGCTTACCTCTCTGTCGCCACACTGACCCTTTAATATGGGATATACCTCCTCTCCTTTCACCCCGGCTTTTATGGCCCCATGTAAATCTCTCTCCAGTAACACAAGCTTGTCAGCCCTCCTCTAGCCCCTTTCTTTTCAACACATTTATCCTCATGGAGAATTCAAAGGGGCACGGCGGCAGGGAGGTGGTATGTGGGCCTACTCGACTTGAAATAGATTGAAAAAGGCCAAGGGATGATCAAAAAGGAGAAAGTCCAGAGTGAAACCTTAGACATGGGAACGGCTGGACACTCGAGTGGGCAAGAAAGCCCCACTCAGATGAAAGGCAGTCGTCCATCAATAAGTCATTAAAGCAGACAGAAATGTAGACCCAGAAACAAGAACGCTGACAATCACGGTCGTCTCTGCTCAAGTGTGAGCTTGCATGAAGGGAAGGAGATGTGGAAGGGGGAATGCAAGGTGAGACTGATGCTTGTCCTGAAATTAATAAAAGATTATATGAAAACTGAGAATGAGTTAAATGAGGAAGTGATGAGCACCATCTGGTGGACTTTGTTTTTATGGCCTTAATTGCCATTTAGTCACTCTGCGTGTGATGAGGAAAAAACCTACAAGCTCCAGGGGGTTTCTATTTGTGATCAGGCTCTATTACAACAGTAGAAAGTCGGTGCGAGGACATCACTTGCTTGGACAAACATAAAATAAAATACCACCCAGAGCAGTCTGTCAGCTTTACATCTGCAGGGCTGTGCTCTATTTATAGAAACAGACAAATACATGGATGGATAAGCAAACAAAAACACTCGACCCCTGACAGACAGCTTTCTCCAGCTGGTGAAGGCATATGTTGTTTGTTGATTTGCATTTGTGTATGTGCTTGCGTGACCCTGTGAAGGAAAAGTGAGGTAGCAACATTTACGGGCTGTAATTTTATCACTGGCGGTCCAAACAACCATCTCTGACCCTGATCTGTCTTAGTTAACCAGTAAGAGATATAATAGGCTGACAGGGGTCACACCAGCACTTATTCATGTTGCTAATATCACATTTTGAAACCAGGAAGCTTCTGTAGAGAAACATAGAACAAAATTTACTAGCCAGTAAATTCAGGTGATTTAGTGCATAGAGTGACAGCACAATGTTGGGTTTTATGCCATAAAATCTGTGCGCTGGGGGAGTAAAACTGTAGCAAAGGCGCAGCAGTTGCTACCATATAAACTTATTTCATGATGTTTCACACCTGCTATGATTGCATTTTCCCAACTATTTCAGTAACAATGTGAGATATCAACTCCAGCATGCCTTAATAATTTAAATAGTGCTGTAGCTGGTGAGTGTTGCTCATATCACCTTTCCAAATTGATTTGTATTTTCTTATTGTGACTGCCGTGAGGTGTTACGCATCACTTCAAAATTACAGAGGAATAACTGCACTCAATAGGCCTGTGCGCAGAATCCTAATCATCTGATAGACCTCAGCTTTAAGCCAAGTAACGATTTGGAATAGCTTTGTTGCACTGATTGTGTGAAAGACTCAGGACCAAACAAAGTCATTCTACAAATGTCTCCCCCTTTTAGCCATTAGTTGCAGGTCACTTTAACTACTTACTATCAGGCCTTTCATGGCTCTGTGCTTGTTTGGACTTTAATGACTTCCCTGAATGAATTCCCTGAACAAACACAGAGTCAGAGAAGAGGTCACACAGCTCTCCTTTCACTCTTTCATTGCGGGGTCGGTTTTGTTTGTTTTCTTGAAGGGTTCTTACCAGTTTGACACAGAAACATCGGGCCTAATTCTGGATTAGGGGACTCAATTAACCCAAAGGTCCCATAATGTAATTCTGTTACTTCCAAATCTTTGAAAGTATCTTATATTAAATACATTTCTAGGGAAAATTGGAACAATGAGTGATGAGAAGCAAGATATCATTTGATCTGTGGCACTGTATTCGGTAATCATGACGAAGAAGATGAAGCTTAAATAAAGCAATAAATGTTTACTTTGAATGCCCAAGTCACTGACCTTTCACCTTTTAAGATGAACAAAATGGCTTGTTGTGCTTTTTTGTTGAGAGAAACTCTTCTTTGTTCATGAATTAGCACCCTTCAGCGTCCTGGAGACTCTTCAGCACTGAGGTTTTCAACAACAGCATAGTGCAAGAACACAAAAACAGTCAAACTAAGCAAGTGGTGAAATGATCACTTCATGGTCAAAAAAGGCTATATTAATGTATACTGTGCATTTTTTGTGACAACCAAATTGTGGAACGTTTGGTTGTTCTTGGCTACTGTTGGTCTTCCAAAATGGCTGCCAGAGGATGCAAGCAGTCTCAACCTTCAAATGCAACTTTCTGGAATGCTCTCGGGATTGGCGTCATTTCTGTGTGGTGTGGATGTGATCTCAGGCATCTGATTCTCATGTGGTCTGATTTTAAGAATTTTAACTATCTGGTACTTTCTGTTCTTTACACTCATCAGTTGTTATCTTATTTAATATGCAATTTGTTCTCCAGTCTCTTCTTTGTCTAAATGAGACTTCCTGAATAAATAAAGCTGAACTAAATAACAAACTACATTTATAGAACAGAGGATGGTATTTTTGTGGAAATGACTCTTTTTTTCAGGTGGCCAGTGGAAGAATTGTATTTTGCAGTTTTCATTTTAATGATGATCGCCAACTTTCAGAGAATGAAACGCTAACTATGGATAGAAAACCTTCCACACAGATACAGCTCTTTCATCCACAGTGGTGTGGACGTGGACTCAGTGTGTTAAGTGATGCATCTTGAATGACTGGCAGTAGGACAGCGCTGTAGCTGGTCTTTTCCTGCCTAGTGAGCAGCTAATGGTGCAGAGAGCACATCCCGGTGGGGGAGAAAAACACTGTGGCCCTGCTATGATGCCAGATGTGCTGTCAGCTCTCTATTGTCGGCAGCAACAAAGCACACACACCAGGCTCGGCGCTCGTAGGGTATTCACATTCGGAATGAGATACACTGCCATTAACGTTTCTGCTTCTTGTGCCTGTCCGCCTACTCTGCAGCACTACAAAACTGCCATTTATTCTCATATTCAGCATTTAAGACTTATTTTTCTCAAAACAGGAAAGAAATCTGTCAGTGGAGTGACATAATTCCACATTTTCCTGGTGCAGTCTCCCTCATTTCAGAAATTTACACGACGTGAGTGCAACAGTCTTGACAGAATATGGCAGATTGGCTGATTGTTAAGATGGAGATTTATTTTTGCGGTGAACTGAACTGACCACACACGCACACACATAGTGAGAATACATTTAGGCGTACACACAGACAAAAGTGACCACGCTCAGACATGACACAACCAAGGACACACAAAGAATCATAAATACTGACACACACACACCCTCCCCCATTACCAAGGCAGGGGCGGCCATCTGCCCTCAGCAGCAGCAACACAATGACCAGATCAGAGGAATCCACTAATGAGTGAGACGTTTCTGCTGTTAAAAATGTATTTGCTGCCTCTTGCTGTCAAACAACGTGCAGCCTCTGGAGCCACATTACACACTACATTCATCTGAGGAGGCTGCTCTGTTTGTCTACTAAGCACTGGCGCAACCGCTGTAGTGCTGATGACTTAATCACCTGTGGCTTTTTAAGCAACACATCACAGAGGTCAACTCAGTGCTGGCTAAGACTTGAAACCGTTCATTGCGTAAGAATTCATGACAGAACATTCTGTAGCCGTGTCGACAAGGGAGTTGGTGTTTTGACACAGTCTGATGCCAGCACGGCAGCATGAGGAGACAAAAACAAGCCTCTCTGGAGCAGTCGATAGTTCATCTTTTCAAACCTCTCACGCAATCCGAGATGAGGGAAGTGCGACTCAGGGAAGCGACGGCTGCTGTAGTGTCTCGTGGTCCGTGGCAGAGTGGGGGGTGGCGGGGGTGGCGGCGGTGGGAGGTTATTGATCTCGCTGTGGACATCTGTGGCATCTATCTGGAGCCTTGTCACTCATCAGAGAGGGGAAGTGAGGGCAGAGTGGAGTGGTTTTATGTGTGTGCGTGTGATGAAGCAGGCAGACAACAACAGCAAGAAAAACAGGTTCACTAGGAGTTCACCCTGTTTCTCCACAAGTGCAACATAAGCAACTTGTTTTTGTTTCTCTCTGTCCTATTTCAGTTTATTTCTCTTCCTCTCTCCCTGCAGTCATCCCTCTCCACCTCCCAGTCTTCATGCTGAACACTGTGTGTATGAGAGAAAGTTTTTACTTTCACACAAGGAGTTAAGAAGATGTTGTAGTTGTGTAAAAAAAAAAAGAAAAAAAAAAGGCAGCAGTAAAAGAGATAAGCGGTGTATCTGCAGCTTTCATTTAATTATCAGGCAGTGGAAAATGGGCTTGCTCGGGCCAAAAATCATAGACGGTGCCAACAAAATGTAGTATTGGCTTGATGCTTCACATTCTTTGGAGATGCAGCCAAGCCGCTGGCTACATATGCGTTTATTTGTCAAAGACTTTGTCCAGACGTTTGCCTGAAGTTAAAGAGATATGATTATCTGAAAAGGAAAATGTTGTAACATCAGTAAACAGCAGTGCTGACACTAGATTCAATAATTCTCCTCTTTGCTGTGCACAAGTTTGGGTTAGGCTTAGAGCTGTTTTGAGAGCTATAGAATGAAAGCATCTTATATGAAACCACATCACATTATTAAAGGACAGAATAGAGACAGCTTGGAGCTGGAGTGAAGCACTTGTCGGTGATATACATTATAAAAACTTGATTTATGGCATCTTGCTGCTCAGTGTTACAAAGCTGGTATGCTATCATTATCTATGTAGGAGAAATAGAAAAGCCCTGCAGATGATTTAGAAACTTGATGATGAAAGAAACAATCTTTCTCAACCTATTATGATGGCAGCCAGCCGCTAGGCATTCAAACCCAGTAAATCTAATGAATCATGGGGTATGAGGAGAGAAAAGGAGAGCCTATAAGGAAAAGTAGCTGCGCATGATGTTGGGAAGGGAAAAGGGTAAAATGTAAGGGGGTGTTGCATGAGTCACCATTACCGGAGCCCTGTCAGAGACTACAGACAATGTTAGGTGAGTAAGACTAATAATAGGTCTGAACAACAGAAAGGTGAGTGAGATTGGGTTACGGGTGCAGGAGAAAGTCTGTTGCTTTATGCTTACCTTGACAAGTCAGACTATCATGCATGGTGTAAGATCCTGTTTAAGTTGAACTGCTTACATGATAAAGTGTGATTAAATTTCCATATTAACATGAATAAAACCACTTTCTGCCAGCCCAGACATAACAAAGAAACCAACACAAAATGTCTAACTATTCTTGGCTACTTGGGGGCAGCGAAAACAAGCAACTGTTGCTTATTTACACATCCAGCAGTCACAGAGCAACATTATCGTGCATTTGGAGTCGTGTTTCTGGCCACCTGATGAATGTAAGTCCAATATTCACTCTCTTAGCTCTGTTTTTGGTCTCTACCAACTCCTGAGGGGAATATCTGGCTCTTTAGCTGCTAAATGCCCCACTATGTTCACCAGCTAGTTGCTAACTTTGTCTATCTGTCTGCCTGGTGCTGTAATGCACAGAGGATTTTTAGATTCTATCCACAGAAAATAGCTGCCAGCTACAGCCAAAAACAACACTATGAGAGCGGTGAGAGTGAACCAAAACAGTTAAGTTGTGGGCCAGTCTGCAGGTGTTCCTGACCGACTGATTTATATGTGAATTTTTAAAGCAAGATTTTGGTTTTGACAATATCACAGTACATGTGTTTTGGGTGCACTTGTGTGTAAGATTTTTGGATGTTTTGCATTAAAAGTAAACACAGAACCTAACTCTATTTTCTTATAAACCCTGAGCTTTGTGATTTTATGTGATTTTACGTTTTATTTTTGGAAAAAATAACTGTTTACAGTTTTCTTGGGCTATATTTAATATGTGTGCAGTAGATTTATGGCTAAAGACAGCATCTTTATGATCCTCTGTAAAACTGATGTATGCTTGTATGCTGTGATATTTCATTAGAAAAAGATTGATACAAAAGAAACCTAACTGATGTCACATGTCATCTTATCTCATGACAGACATTCTGCATTGATGGCATGGAAAGTTATGAAAGGAAAGAGGAACTAATGTTCTGTATATTCGTCAGAGTTGGGTGTGACTGAAGTGCCATGTCAACAGTTTTTCCCCAGTAGAAAAAACAAAGTCACAGGACATGAGGGCTAGACCAAAAGTGACATAATCTCTAATGTTCAGCTAAGAAGTTACTTCTCTCACTACCCCAGACGTCATCTCTCTAGACATTTATTTCCCTTAAGACGCCCAGGATATTCAAAGCATCTCATCTCCAGAGCATCCTGTCTCACCATCTGCTAATATATATGTCTCCTAATGTTGTCAGAAAACATATAAAACCAGATGGAAAGCTCCCAAGGGGGACAGGGGCCCTTTAATTCTGTTACTCTGTGCACACACACACTAACACACACAAATACACACATCAGTTCAAGACATAAGCAGCTAGTGGATACCACAGAGTAGTTCTTACAGATCCAAACCTGCCCTGAAGGCAAGTGGCCCATGATGGATCAGACACTGATTTGATTTGAAGTGAGTGTGAAAGCCGCCGTCCGTGCCCTCTGCCAGAGAGGTGAACCATGATTGAGCAATGGCTGTCTGGAGGGTTCACTCAGGAAACTGTAAGTGGACAGGCTGGACCTGCTGCTAACAATCACCTTTTGTACAAATCTGCTGGAAATGAATTGTTGATTCACAGAGTGGAAACAAAAGCGAGTCCCAGCTGCCAGCTATTCCACATCTCTTCTGTTGCTTCTTGCACACACAAATAGACACATGCAGTATAAATATATACTGTATATACATATAAGAAATATATATATCTTTTTATTTATTTATTTATTTAAATTTTTATGTATGGTAGTCATTAAAGCTGTGTTAAGCAAGAGTTTAATTTCATGCACCATCTTTTTACAGTTGGTTGACGTGAGGGAAGAGTGCCCCATATCTGAGATTCTCTTGTTTACCCATAATAAAATCCTGGTGTCGGCTAGGTTACTTGTCTGAAATCTCCTCCACCTACACAAAGTGATGAATCACTTTTACTTCAGAGTAAAATCCAAATCCATCTCCTGAACAGCAGTGAGCTGTTTAAAATAAAACTGTACCCACCACAGTTAGAGCTGTTGCCTCTCTTGTCCCTCTCATCTTTTCGTCACAGACAAATTGGGTTGTTAACATGCTGTATGCAGTGGCAGAAGAAGTATTCAGATCATTCATTACAAGTAAAAGTTCTGCATTCAAAATGTTACTTATGTAGAAGTACAGAGGTATTACCAGCAAAATGTGCTAAAATATCAAACGTTAAAGTGCTCATCATGCCAAATGTCAGCGTTATATTGCATTATTGAATTGTTATTATTGTTGCATTACCTTATAAGCAGCACTTTAATGTTTTAGTTGGTGGAGGTTGAGCTAAAACTAACAGCTTACACATGCTACATATTTTATAAGAAGATGTTTTGTATATAAAATGTTCATCTGAAAAGTAACTGTTACATAAATGTAGTGGAGTGAAAAGGACAATATTTGCCTCTGACATGTAGTGAATTATACAGTAAAGTAGCAGTAAAATGAAAATGCTCCAGTATCTCAAAATTGTGCACAGTACACAGCGCCCGTACAGTAGTTGAGTAAATGTACTTAGTTACATTCAACCACTGGCTGTATGTTTACTGATGTCATGTAACTAGACCAAATCAGACATTAGACATAGTTAACTTTCTGATGAGCCCAGTTGCTAATCTGCATTTACTTCTATAAATGAATCAGTTTATTGTTACTCTCAGTTGCCACAACAATGACTCAACCTACATTTACTGTTTAAATTGCCTCAGGAAAACCCCTGTGATGCACAGGAAGTGATCTGCTTTGCACCTGCGAACTATCTGAAATAAACAGAAAACAACAAAAACAGAAAACAACAGAAAATCCAGCACGAGACACATCCCAGTACTGTCCCTATGGTTTGATTGACAGGTGATTTCTGGGACAGAGCAGAAACACTTCAGCAAAGAGCACTTAGCAACAACGATGGCAACAAAATCAAAACAAGTAAAGATTTCAAGGGCTAGCACGTGGAAGAAGTCACGGGGGTTACCAGTTGGTGTGCAATGAACACTACAAAATACACAAAGTTTATCTAAGCACAAGACAAAAGTAAACAGCGAATCACAACAGGGCATGGAGCTAACTGAAACACAAACACTGCTCGCTGTCATACAGATGTTATTGATGATAACCCAGAAGCTTTGTTGACACTCCTGATAATGACACATTCTGCCAGCTGCCTCGGGGCTCTCTGGCCAACACAGCTCAAAGCAAATATCCAAGTGTCTCACTGCTTGACAGATAATAATCAGTCTAAACAATATGAGTAGGACCTTGCTCCCACCTGAGGCCTGAAAAACCTCTGTTTGTCCCCAGAAAGGCAACACTTTATCACATCCTGCTCCTCAAGGTTACAGTGTTGATAAGTCATGTGCACTTGCTGCTAATAATTCATTACTGCACATTTCTTTCCTCATTGTTTGACAGAAGTGCGTTTGCTTTGACCCAAATCGACCTGCTGAGGCAGAGGGGAGACCACGATATAATTTCCAGACGCATAATGAGAACAAACAGCACAGAGTTTTCCTGCAGAAATAAGACTCAAAATAAACACTGAAACAAACAGCACCTGTCATACCCTGATCAATACCCTTCCTGTGGGAATACAGTGCTATTGGTATGCTGACAGAGTGACCAGCGCCCGTTCTATTTCCCCATAAACTTGTCATAAACAACTCTAAAGCATGGGCCTGCTAAATAATCAAAAAGTCAGAAGAGCAGATGCTGGTCTAGGCACAGCAAACCCAGATGTATTATTTACTCCACATCTTTGTTTACACAAAAACACAATAATCCTCACAGATTTGGGGCAATGGGGTGGGGGGATAGGAAAGGCAACACTCTGTATCAGCGGAGGGATCTCCAGTCTTTGCAGTCTTTAGAAAAGAAAAGAATTCAATTGTGCTGAAAAAATAAACCCAAAGGCAGCCGAATACAAAGGGCTGGGAGTCCCAAGCGAGCGCCTTTAGGACTCGACCGAAGAGTCGGAGGAGGAGGAAACCCTATCATAGGGCTGAGGGAGCACAGTTTGTTTAGCTGTAAATCCTGATTTTTTTTTTTATCCACAAGGGGCTCTCTCTGTCTGCCTCGATACAAACATGAGGAGAAACAATCCAAGTCTCCTTTCACTGGCATTATGGTGTTCTTCTTTTTGAAATAACACACAATCCAGACTAAGAGTTTCCTTTGTTTCCACATTCTCACTATTATTGGAAAAGCTCCAGCATCACTGGCAAAGGAGAAAAACAATGAGTGTACCTGCGTTTGGATTGCTTCACATTAGGCTCCAGCTTGATGAGTAGACTATGATTAACTCATGTGACTCATCAACTGAGAGTGAGAGCAGAAAAACACATTTTTTGGTGTGTTAAGAGACAGTGATGGTTTTTACTACCCACTGCCCTTTCCTGTAGGAAGAGGAAGAAAGAAAATAAAACAACTATTATTTTTTTTCTAGTTAGCTTCAGGCAGTCAGTGTAGACAGTGTCATCTTTCAGACAAGGAGGCACCACAGGGGCGGTAAAGCGTCCCTCTGGCCACGGCTGATAGATGTTCCTCCACTGGTGCTTTGTTCTGGTCTGGTGCTGGACACTTGCCCACCTCACTCCAGACCAGAGCCTTGTGTCACTCATCACAGGAAGCCCTGTCCATCAACAAGGATGCTCATATACACAAATCCAGCTCGTGGGTTTTCCATCACAGTGTTTAAATAATGAATGAAGCATGGTCTTCTTGGGCTGAGTGGTGCTATAAATCAGCACTAAAAGCAAAGCGCCAAAGGCGATATGTTTTTACGCACGGAGCCTCTCTGGAAAGGTTCAAATGTTAGGTTTACTTGAATAACCTGACACTGAGAGATAATGCTCAAGTGTTGTTATGTTTTTCCTGGTGCTCCTCAGAAAAAGATGCAGAGTAACACAATAACCCTTTTCTGCCAAAGTATCCTATGATATCATAGCACGACTTCTGCCTTTTAAAAACAAGCTACCATTTTCTCTAAAGAAATCCAAGATGAAACTAAAGTACATTATTCAGTCACGTATCATAAGTCAGTGGATCCTTTGCAGACTGAAATGCAACCAATCATACACGTGCCTGATTTCAAATAAGATCTCTGATGATCAATAAAAAGTGTAAGAAGCTCAAAATAAAACTTTTGTGTACAAGTGTTTGTGAGATAAACTGCTGCTGACATGTCATTTAAAAAGATTCTCCTTCAAGACTCTTGAGGGTAGAAGTAAGGAGGCGGTCTGGCTTGGCAGCAGGTCTATTCCCTCTCTCCCTCCTCTGGTCACTCGACTCTGGAAAGCTTATCTGCTGTCATCTGGCCTATTGTCCCCGTTATCTGAGGAGATCAGGGCTGAGCTGAGCCTTTGTTCACATTGGAGTCTCCTCCACTGTCCGCACAGGCCAGATGGAGGACCTCCACCTGCAGAGAGCCTGAAAGAACACTCGCTGTGATCTTCTGTCGTATACAAATGCAGCAGAGGGATCTCCCAGTGTCTGGAGGAAATAGTTGGGGGACTCATTCAGAACGTGATTGACATTCTTACTACTGCAGGTCTCTGATCAGTTCAGGGGGTGACAGTTTCTTGACCTTGTTTCTTTCAGAATGTCTGAAAAGAACAGGTTTTTATACTAAACTGTCATGCAAATGTATATATTTTTAAATCGTCTAAGCAGGCCAGTTTGCATTGCATTTGTATAACTCATTCACGCACGACAAATAAACCTCCAGGAGGCACGTTTGCCAGTGTTTTAATACTGTTGCAAGGCAAAACCACAGTGGAGACGTTGGTGAAAAAGGAAAGGGAACCCCGGTTGCATTTATCATGGACTCATAGAAAACACCCTTCCTATGCAACAACAAGTTGCATTTCTCAACCAGCCTAGTGGCTTGCCTTGGATCTGTGCCACATGTGGATATATATTTCTCCCCTAACTGCTCGAGGGCAGTGTCACCCATTTCAGTTTTTATTGGTTCATGCTCTGTTGTCTAATTCTGCCGGGGCTCCATGTCAGGACAGGCAGCAGCAGGATTCAGGGTAATCAGCGTGGAAATGTTCTGGAGCAAAAAAATAAAAATTGCCTCCATCCAGTTGTTGACCACCAACGTTGTCAGACTAGTGGCTGCTAGTATTCCAGTAAGAAAAAGTGAAAAAAAATCACTTGCGTATTGCTGTCCTGCTGTGACCCCAAAATAACTTTAGCACTACAGTATGTCAGAATGATGAATATATTTTAAACTATGGACCCTCAGGAACAGATATTTAACACTTCTATTAATATTCACTAAGGTATATTTTCCAAAATCTTTCTTTAATTTAGTGGGAAGACTCCAATAAATGTTTGTTTAGGTCTCATTCCTTAGATTGAAAAGACTTTGTTCAGTGTACCATGGCAGGTTATGAGTGTTTAAAGACAAATTAGAAGTCAAATTCTCTCCAGGGAAGTAAACTCATGCATCCATCCAGCTTGTTAATGCAATTTTAAATAAAGACAAACATTTGTTATGGGGGAAAAAAATCACTGAAAAGCTAGATGATTATTGCTTCATGTGCAAGGAATATCAGTGTAATTTCAGCAGAGCACACGGGCTATTCCTGCACACCACTCGCATTTCACATTGAATTCACTGGGGTATTTTGACCTTGACTGAGGTCAAGACAAGAGTTTTTCAAACGGGCCAGCGGCACATGCAGCACCACAGCAAAGTAGGAAGTTTAAGAGGGTGCCTTCCATAGATAAGGAGTGAGCTTTGTCTTTAAAGTGGGTCTATTGTTCACATTCTAGCTCTTTCTTCAAACAAACATTTAAGCAAGCAAGCCGGATGCTTTTACAAATATTTTCTTTCTGTGTGGAAATATAATTATTAATATTTGTCTGTGCCAATTTTGTGGAAAAAAATACTAGTTTCCACTGGCACTGACAGCTTCCACACATCACTCAAATCAAGACTCTTTGTTAGATTATGGTCACTTCTTCACATCTGCATTCGCGATTAAAGTCTTGTGATAAGTTGTGTATTAGAGTATCATTTTTCTGGTGTCATGTTTTACCCACTTGAGGCTTGACGCATCTCGGTCTTGACAGGAGACAAAACCCAAACAAAGGATGGCAGAGAATGAGGGATGAATCATCTCTCCTGCCAGCCTTCTTCCCTGCACGGACTTCACACACCAGCCATGGAGAGATGGAAAAACAAGAGCCTTGACTGATAGATAGATAAAGAAGTTATGCATTCCAGTGTGAATAATGAATGTAACTCGCTGCACGAAAATGCAGGGACATTCAGATCATCTTCAGTCATTTAAAAACAACAAAATCCACACTTCAGCCCCCCTACTAACATTACGGAGGTCATAGCTTGTCATTAAGATGCAAAAATACACAATATATGCCACAAAATGAATATGATACTTAATACAGATTCTTTATATGACTGACATTGTGAATAATAGTGTGGGAGTTGCAATATGAGATGGAAAAAAACAGCACTTTAATAGGTAGAGGATGTTTTTGGTGCACTAAATCAAACTTCTAGTGAAAAAACAGCAAAAACAAAACCCTCTTCTCTTGCTGTCACACTCCTGTCTACAATGCACTGGCAAGCACACACAGTTCTTCTGTGCATGTAAACCACTTTTCAGCGTTCAGACAAGAGATTAAAGGTATTTGAGTTACCTAAAAACCCTTTTGTGCATTGATGGGCGACACCCAAAGTCAGCTTCAACAACAAAGGCTGAATGTTATTTTCTATGTGGTGATTAAAAAAAAAAGTGATATTTGAACAGAGGTATCATTACAAAAAATGATCCCGTGCCGACTTGCTGAGGGGGCCGGGATGAGTTGGAACTGGAGGGCTGGTGTTGACTGAACAGCGCTGCTCATTCTTCTCTTTATCTCAGTGGCATTCTTCTGCCTCATTTCAATAGTAATTCTTCACTGAAGAGCCCCTTTAGCCGCCGTTCACACTTCTTGTGATTTGTATTCTAATTAGCTCACAGATCTTTTGTATTCTGGGCTGATAGCAATCTGAATCCTCACGCTGACAGTGGAGGCTGCAGAAATCCTGCTGAAGCCCAAAATAAAGGTCTTATTTATTATGAGGAGTGAAATCCTATGAAACAATAAGCTCCATGTACACACAGACTCCACAGATGATGAAAGGTGAATTGCATAAGCAGACTGATTGCAGTGCGCTGATTACAACCTAAAAAGGTACAAGACATGCAGGGTACAAATGCTGGACCGAATATTTTTTGAAAATGGTTTTCTTTTTCTTTTCTTTTTTTACCTTTTTTGAATGAATTAATTTGAAATGAATGAAATCATCAACAATCACAAAATGTAATGCCAAGAAAAGGAGAAAACATTCAAGAAAACAAGTTTTGTGTCACCCATCAATGCATCTGCGCCAAGGTTACAGCATTTTGATGAATCTGGGTTTTGCATTTCTACATTGCATTGATAGTAATATTTTCTTATTAACGAGCACATAAAATCCTATGTTTATGAATGCTGAATGGTTGGTGGTGATTGTGTTATTTGTTAAGTTGAGCTGAATTGTGTTGTAAACACGTGAAACATTCGGCTCACAAATGTATGTTTCATGCAAGGATGTAAAAGTGATCCAACAACATCAAAGTGGATCATTTCAAATACCTCACAATTCCAAAGACATAACATGGAATCTAACAACAGCCTTGGGAAATTTGAGAAAATTTTGTAGTTCTTAAAAACAGAGTCAGTGGAATTCCCCCCTGTGCTGAAAGTGATTTGGGGAATGCAAAAAATGAAATACTGAATGTAATATAGAGCAGGAGTTCTGCTTGCAGACAGATAACAGAGCAACTGTCTGCGGCTGAATGGCGTTGATAAGAGCATCATACCAATACAGTGGCCTTTCTCTGAGTTGCAGATTCCCCCTGTTCTTCTCCTCAGGAGTCCAACTGCAGGAGGACCTGACAACAACAAACACACAGGATTAGTCTACAGCCACTGCAGCTCCAACACACGCTAATTACTTTCATTCAAATCCAGTCACATGTTGTTAATATGTCTGTGAATGCGGATTTATTGCTAATTATCAGATTGTTAATCCATTCATGTTTTCTTATTATATAAAAGTAATAATCACTGAGCTCTTTTTTTGGCTGTATACTTTCTACTCAGCATTAATTGATGTGGTGTTTCAACACTGTATTTTCAAAAGAAGTTGTTCCTTAGTTTTCTGCAGATGCTTCACATGCTAACTATCCTTATTCTAAAATAAACTGAAAAGGAAAAATACATAGTTTCCCTCACACCAGAGGACTATAGTTATATCAGATAGCAGGAGCTTGGAAGATCCTTCATGAAGTGGCTACAGAGTGAATCACTTTTGCCAAAATGATGGAGAGAAGCCGAACAGCTCTTTCAAAATGTTCAGCGCAGTGTCAAAAATATTACAGTCATTTGAAACTATTCTGAATTGGATTATGTTTTGGGCGAACATAATACTAGTCAGTCATTTTCTGTGCTTCTCAGGAATTCATGTGGTACAGCCACAACACAAACGGCTGTTTCACCTCAACTTTTAATAGTAGTAGGAGTTTTTATGATTCAGCCATGACTGCAGTCTTTTTACTAAACTTCCTCTTTTTGACGAACACCCGATTGTAAACATTTTCATTACAGCTCACTGCTGATGTCAAACTAAACTGTGGTGAGTTTTGGGGGTTTTCAGGTTGTGATGTTTGGAAATGTACTGTACTTTAACAGAGGGGTTTTAGTTGTTAAACCTCAATCATACCTTGACGCACCTCTGATATTTTAGGAATAGAAATGTTTTCAGTGCTGATATGCACAATATGGGTGCTGTGTCTAATGCATCCAAGAAAAAAAAGCACAATCTCTTTCTCAAATCATAACTGATGCAAAATAGATGCACATAAATGCAATTTAGAGAAGAGCAAACATGTTCTATGATAATGTGGTGATGCCCTGATGCTTCTAAAATGTTTTGTGGTCATGCAGCTCAAGGAGGAGACATCAATAGAATCAATGATGCAGATCGACTCACTGAATTTATCTCCGCTCTCATATATCAAAGACATAAAATCGTATTTGCATGCCACATGGAGGATATTCAGTTTCAAACAACCGTCAGCTCCATCTGAGAAGAGGGTGGGGAGTTTCGTGTGGCTTGGTCCTGTCATCACTACCTTAACTGAAATCAGAGAGGGTTGGCAAGGCTGTGAGAGAATGAATGTTCTACACTCTGAGACTCGAAAGCTGTTTGATAGAAATCCCACATTATAGGGTGTGCGGTTGTTTTCAAATCAAACTGGGGGCCATTTAGCACTCGGGAGCACAGACATAACAGCACTTGAGAAGTGACAGGGTGTGTATAAACGTGAGGACAGATTCAGACCTCCGCTTAAAAAAACTGTCATCAGACACAGTTATAAAGTGATTTGTAGAGAGAAATATGCGGCTGGGAGAAGACCCTGAGCGACCCATCTAAATGTCAGCAGAATGAGGAGGGAAGTGTGAAATGTGAGGCTGCTGAGCTGAGGATACATTACCAGGAAAGCACGTGTAATCCTAAAATTGCTCTAATTTTCCAGTAACTTTCCTGGACTGACATCTGTGGGGACTTAATATAGTATCAATTACTAGTCACCTTATTGAACTGCTGTGGTAACATTGCAACATCCCTATATTCCTGTAGGGTTCTTCAGTGCACTTAACAATAAGTTAATAATAATATTATCACACTGATATTAATTATATCTCTTATTATAGTCCAACACAATTCCTATGTGATATTCAGCATTCAATGATTTTCTTTTTTAGGTTTTCATCTTCATTGGTAACACTGTAGAATTCACGAAGGGTGTGTTATAGTGTATCTGTGATCCTGAGATCGTGTTGTTGCAATATATACTATATTAGGATATATCACTTGTTTGTAAAGGTCTTTACTTCATTTTGCATGAAAAAACTCAGCATACAGGAAGACTGATTTGATGCAGAAGAAAGCAAAAATCACAAGAAATCAATTTAAAATGTGTTTTAAAAATAATCTAAGCCTGTCAGTAAATAATTGTCACAGTGGCCAAATAATAACGACATACTCTCAAACAACAGTCCTCCTTCACTTTGTTCCCAGAGACTTCTTCGACTTTTTTTTTTTTTTTCAAAGAGGCGTTTTTTCACACGCGATTTTTTGTTGGCAAAAACTTTCACAAACAGACGCCCTTAACCACAGGCAGAGTAGTTTAGTTTTATAGTCGACCCGTTTTGGGAGACTTGCGCATCTTGGTGCCCCTCCTCCTCGGGGGAGGGGCACCAAGATGTATTTATTGAGTAGGTTGCTCTTGGAGAAGTAACTGATCACGCCGCTTCACACACAAACACACCCTGCTCCTAACGTGACGTTACCAACAAGTGCTAAACATGGAGGTGAGTTTGTTTATCGATAGTTTTCTTATCTAATGTGGGACAGGCATGTCTGTTTCTGCTGGAGGCTGATTAATGGCAATTTCATGTAGACCTATTTCATCACTTTCCACCCGTGTTTACAGTGGTATAATTCACTATACTACTACTGTGGTTGTTAATGTGAATAAAAATCTCAACTGTTCAATTTCAAGTTCTAACTTTTCAATTCCTTTTTCTTTCAGTATGACGTGCCATTTGACTACTTTGACAACAGTACTGACAACATCTCAGAGGAGTCTGGAGACTTTGACTTCCAGGAGCCATGTGACAGAGCGCTCAGCAACGACTTCAACAAGATCTTCCTACCGACAGTTTACGGAATAATAATTATTCTGGGAATCATTGGCAATGGATTAGTCATTGTTGTCATGGGTTACCAGAAAAAGGTCAAAACGATGACGGACAAGTACCGCCTACATCTGTCCGTCGCTGACCTCCTGTTTGTCCTCACGCTGCCCTTCTGGGCCGTGGATGTGTCCAGTAACTGGTACTTTGGAAGTTTCCTCTGTGTGTCTGTGCACATGATCTACACAGTCAACCTGTACAGCAGCGTGTTGATCCTGGCCTTCATCAGTCTGGACAGATACCTGGCAGTTGTGCGGGCTACCAACAGCCAAGCCACAAGGAAGCTGCTTGCGAGCAGAGTGATCTATGTGGGTGTGTGGCTGCCTGCAGCTGTGCTGACTGTACCTGACATGGTCTTTGCCAGGGTGCAAAACACAGGGTCTTCACACTTTCCCTTCACAGGCGAAAGCATGGAGACTGCACACTCCAGGATCATCTGCCAGCGCATCTACCCGCAGAACACCAGTCTCATCTGGACTGTCGTTTTCCGCTTCCAGCACATCCTGGTGGGCTTCATACTGCCCGGTCTGGTCATCCTCATCTGCTACTGCATCATCATCGCCAAGCTGTCGCAAGGTGCCAAGGGCGTAACGAAGAAGAAAGCACTGAAGACCACGGTCATCCTCATCCTGTGTTTTTTCTCCTGCTGGCTGCCCTACTGTGTTGGCATCTTTTTGGACACCCTCATAATGCTGAACGTGGTCCCGTCCTCTTGTGAACTGCAACAAGCGGTGGTGACGTGGATTTCTATCACAGAGGCGCTGGCCTACTTTCACTGCTGCCTAAACCCCATCCTCTATGCATTCCTGGGGGTTAAGTTTAAGAAATCAGCCAGGAGTGCACTGACAGTTGGCAGCAGATCAAGTCAGAAAGTGACTCTCATGACCAAAAAGCGTGGGCCAATTTCATCCGTGTCAACTGAGTCTGAGTCCTCAAGTGTTTTGTCAAGTTAACAGTCAATCCCAGATTCTGCGACTTGATACTCTCAGGAGAGAAAATAACTAAGCTTTCATTTCAAAGAACTTACTACATTTTGTACAGATGTAAAAAAAAAAAAGAGTTTTTATACACTTTGAGATTTGTTTGCCTTGTTTACTGCAATTGTGTGTCTTGTGAGTGTTTTTACTGCAAATTTTCATTTTTTTTATGTTCCTCAAAGCAGATTGTGTCCTTAGGCAGTGCTTAATTTCCATTCATTCAGCTTTTCAATCGAGATCCATTTTGCCTGTTTTCATCTTTACAACCTGTGTGGCTGTATCAAAGCTCAGGCATACAATGCCCTCTTCTCTTTTCAGGAATGGCAGCTGCTCTTGGAAACCTGTACATAGTTTGTAGCATTTGTGTGTTCGCACTTAAGTTGCGTGATTATCTGAAAGCTATTATTTATTGTTGTCATTTACACTGGAAGTTTTGTAAAAGAAAGAATCTGCATGCTGCTTTTTTTTAACCTTTTTAAAATTGTTTTTTAATGTAAAAATAAAAAATTCAATGCTTCTCATAATGACTGTGTTGTGTGCATTTTCACCTAAAAGCAGCTCCTCCTCCCCTCAGGGTGTGGGGGATGAGGTGTGTGTGTGTTGGAGGGAGGGAGCGTGGGGGGGGGCTCTCCTAACACAAATGTCTCCACCTGATCTGGGGCTAAAAAGCAGAAGGAGGACTGAACAGACAGGCCCTGTAATTGCAAGAACATCTGTGCACTTTTACATCTTAAGCAGCCATGACACAAAAGCTAAAATCCTTGGTTATAATTAGCACCCATATGGCTCCTTAACAAAGAAAATAGCATGTTAAGTTCTCCTTTGACTTCTTTTCTTTCTTTTCATTTTGCAAGATATACTGCCCCCATTATGTTTGCCTTGTAAATATGTGTTATCCTCATTCACTTCACAGAGTAGGTCAGTGGGTCAATTTAGCTGTTTTCCAACACACAAAACAAAAAATAATAGTATTCAGAACACATGATATATATTCTGAAGATGCAAATAGGCAGACATAGTCTTTGTTAAGCACTAATGCAATTTATCATTGGCAATAAATCTGCTGGAATTATATAGTGACAAGATAAGACATAAAAATGACAAGTCTCAAGTATACACACATCAATCTTTCTGTGGGCTCTTCTATCTGCAACTAGAGATTTAATCCAGGTGGACTGGTGACAGAGTGATGTTGAAGTTGGAGACCAAAGAAAGCTGGCAACAATAGATGTCGGGGGGAATTAGGTCTTCAAATGGCCGCTGTGCAATGCAGTGCTGCCATCTATTCAAGACTCCAATGGAGATACATTTCCATTTCTTTACAAGTAATAAAAGGTGTGAAGTGTCCCCATCAAGCCACAAGGTTAATGGATATTTTGGGGCTCTGGTCTCTCACAGTGAAACAAGATGAAACAAAAGGTGCTTTTTCAGTTGGAAATGTTCCCAGATGATTCACAATTAGCATAAGAGCTGTGCTGCCACAGCCTGTGCAGGGACAGACCTGTGATTAACACTTCACTGTGTTCAGATGAATCCTCTTCCTCTGCTTCTTTCACTGCATCAAGAAAAGTTGCTGTTGGACTAGAGACTTTGGGCTCATATTAACCATCATATATACAGAATTGTACTTGTAAATGTACACTTAGGGTTGCCCAGTACTGATATATGGGGATAACATTGACGTAAATCAAATGTCAGATACCCTAAATACATTTTTAACAAGAACATGGTTAAAATGCACATATATTAAGAATTATCACAAAATCTTAACTGTTGAGAACTTCAATCCTACAAAAGGGTTTAACAGCTACAGTATATTGATTAAACCCTACAACATGTTTTGAACACCCTGACATAATTTGCTCAAAACAGATGAAGACAAAGATCAAGAAAATTGTTCACAAACGAGATGAATACGCTTTTAATAGCACATGACAGTTCACCACATTTTCGTGTCATTTGTTTAATGAATTTTACTGATCATTTGGCTCCCATGAATGTATTTCATACAATTTTCTAAACCCTTTATCACCATAACAAAACATAAATGGACAAGGCTTTTATCTAAATTGTCCACTTGAGTGCACAAAAAAGTACTCCTGCCCCCCTTGGGAATTAACTCTCGGGTGCCATAAGGTGCCCTTTCATTCATAATAAAAGCGTTTGCTCTCTCTGTGTGATGAGAACAAATTCACTGCTCAACAAACACACACCTCTGAATCCATATACTGCCTCTTCTGTACTATCAACTTAAAGAAGTGTTTATTTTAGATGCACTAGGCTTTTCTAACATGATGACAATCTCATGATACTGTAGTCGCCATCTCTTGCGAAACATCAATATCATCTCTCTGTGCAATGTTGCAAAAGTACAACCTTTCTGACTAATATTAGTTAAAACAAACTTGTGTGTGTGTGTTGCAGTAATGAAGAGTTTCTTGTTTGCTTTATGGGTTAAAGGCCAAAGCTGTTGAAATGGACAGGAAATCGTTTCTACTGGTCGTTGCCAGTGTGCACCCAAGTTTCAAACTGCAACATGAGACCATTGTCCAGTCTATATAGGGTCTCATTTAAGTTTTGCTGGTGTGATGTATTAAACTTATGAGTGACAGTATAAGTACCAGTAAGTGCAGAGATTATTTTGGAGAGCTATTGCAAACTAAGGATGAAAGGAACACAAATACCACAGGTTCCTTTTGGGCAGTGACCTGCTCCGCTAATGGTTACATTGTTTTGGTTGGAAAGTGAGCAGCAGGAAGGCTGTTTCCTGCATCAGGAGCTCCTGTGGCCAATAGCCTGAGAAAAGCTTTGATGAACCCCCCCCCACTGTATTCAAACCACCATCACTCACTGTGCGTGGCCATTCCTGCAAAGGTCACTGGATACCTAGATGCACTTAGTGCACTCGACCAAAGGTGTGAAAGTAATTTCATGCAGAGTGTCACTTTTAGTGTTCATGTGGATACGGAAATTGCCCACACATGGTGGTCACGGTGTAGTACCACTGTTATACTGTGTGTGCATGTGTTTGTGTGCATGTTGTTGTAGATCTGAAATGTTTTACTTACTTCAAGTATTTTAAAATGTCATCTATCTTGTGACCACCCAGTAATATTGGCATGCCTATAGCATAGCATTTTAAGGGTTTCAAATCAATAAACTTTAGACAGCAGACTACAAATAGTTCAAGATGGTTGTGTACTAATAACTCTTCCTAATATTTTTTTGGCAAGTATCTCTGTATTTTGTTATTAGAGAACAGAAATACCCACAAAATACATAAAATACTGTACCTCTTTATACACTGCCATAGGTTGCATGTCAGTCTGCGCCATTTATGATCTGTTGTTATCATTTATTATAGTTTTACACTTTTATCCAATTCACATGCAGTCTGAACACATGATTTAGCTTGTCTGGGAGCTATATCCATTTTCTCATGTTATTTACAAACCTCACCTATCAAAATAGCCTTAGTACTTATTTCCAGAATGTATCATAAAGTTGAATTTAGTAGCAGTTTGTATAATTATGATCAAGTTAGCTGTGAGTTAAATGCATTTTGCATTAGGTGTTTATATTACTTGGTCTACCCCTTGTGTGACAAAATTAAGGCAGTCGGAACTACATTTTAGTCATTCGTTTCTGGCCGGAACCCAAAGCATCTGGGATTTGGTGCTCCGTCAAAACAGGTCCTTCCTACCTTTACCCGTCCATGCAGTGAACAGATTGTCTCTGTCAGACAGCCGTGAAACAGTGTGTCCTTATTCTCCAAGAACATAGCTCAGCATGACTAAAGATGAAGTCCAGGGGTAAGAAAGGAGTGAAAGTCGTACATGTCATAACTCAACGTCTCACAGCATCGCCAGCACGTAGCGCTTTAACTAGCAGCAGTACGGTACAGTAGCAACTAGCTAGCATTACCTAAACATGCAGCAGATTGCATCATCTGACAGTTTAAGTAAATACATGATAAAGTTTTACCCGTTTAAAATATTTAAATGGCAGCAATATAAAGCTAAATACAAGTTGAGCCCATATGCTGGCTAACTTGTCTGCAGTCGGGATTAGTGCTGTGGGCACCACATTTCATAAAGAGTCGCTCAGTTTATGATGGCTGTGTTTGATATGCGGTTTGCAGAGCTGGAAATACACCATGTGTTTATGTGTCTGGTGAATTCGAGATATTATAACTTGTTTAACTAAAAAAACATCAGCTTTTATACTTGGATTAATCTGCTTCGTTCTAGTAAGTTAGTTGACAAAGCTGGGATGTGAATGAAATAATGTCAAATGTTGCAAAGTGTATTTGCATAGATGCAGAGTTGAAATCTGGCTCCTTGTGATTCAGATAACATTTTGAGTTATATTCCTGACACACACTTACTGTTTCACTACATACAACACAATATTTAACGTTCAGTTTTATAAAACGAGTTTGCAAATCCCAACCTGCCAGGTCTGGTTGATGCACATTCCACTGCTGTGCTCCTGTCAGCTCTCCCTCTGGTCCTGCGCCATGTCGTTTGCAGTTTACAGTTGGGGTTGTAGACAGGAAGGAATGTTTGGGGTCAAATACGTTATTGTTCAAAATACACTGAGTGACTAGAAAAGTAGAAATCCTGTGTGATGTAATGTGATGCAATATAGCAGCCCTGCACCAAATATTGCATTACTTAAAATGTTTGGTTTTGATTGAGATTACTACTTGAGTTATTTGTGTACTGTGTGCAACATATAATCATCTGTCCGTGAGGAATTAAAGTTGCAGCGTGTAAAGAATGGACAACCACAACGTTTGTTTGTGTAGTAATTTGAGAGCAGACTGTAGGTGTTCTGTGGACAGCTGCTCCAGTCAGTCAGAGTGATCTCACTTGCCTCAGGGGGGAAAAAGATTGCTGATCCAGTTTAACAAATTCAACTGGTTGGTGGAGCATTTTAAATAAACCAGCACAGAGTGCATCTTGATTAATCTGCTCCACACTCTGTCTCGGTGTAGTCCAGGTTTATAACATGACTGTAACACAAAGTAGCAGTAGGCTACTGTATGTATGTTTTAGGTTGTTTGTTGCATAGGTGCAGAGGTTATGCTCTTTCAAAACAGTAATGGAGCAGAACCATTACCAAAAAAAATATGTATGCCCAGTTTTAATTCAGGTGTCACTGAGAAGAATTGGACCTTAGTGCAGCCGAAATTGGGATGAGGCCTTAAGATTCATGACGAAATCAGAAAAGATTTGTCTGCAGGTCGTTGGAACAGCAGCAAATTTTGGCCGTAAGGGAAGTGTAAAACCCGGTCTGAAGTCCTCCCTTGGAAGACAAGAACATCTGTTGTGATTTTTGTTTCTTGTTTAGTCTTTATTTTCTATTTCCAGTTGGCCTTTGGTCCTTGTTATTTCCTTTTTAGTAAACAGGAGCAGCTCACATATTGCTCCTAGGCTTCCTTCAGGTCTAGACACCTGGTCATTGGGGGAAAAACAAACAGCACTCAGACATTAATCTGCAATCTTTACGCACGGTTACAGTGAATGCAAGTCTGACTTGGAGAAGTGCAAAGTTCAGACTGTTTATGATATGAAGTCTGTGATCACCTGGTTTTTTGCAGCTTTATCTTGTGCAGCCTTTTAGCCTTTGATCTAAAATATTTCACTTCCTCAATAAGCCTCCTTAATGTTGCACTGACGTAGGCCAGCATAAATCACTTGCACTTTATTCTATTTTCGGTTTCAAGGGCAGTATTTTTAATTAACAAAATATTAAAGTAGAGTTCTTTGAATATTATTGTTAAATCAAATACAAAATTTGAACTTGTGGTCTAGTGTCAGACTGTTTGACTACCACCCATTTATTGCCCTTTATGACAGTTATCTAAGGTTTTTATTAGTTTTAACTACATTCATAAATTACATTCATGTTCATTTCTGCTGCCCTGTATGTTGTATTGTGACCTCATTGTTACATCTAGATAAAAGTGTAGTGTTGTATCAAGTCTGCTGTGCTGTTGCTGCCGCAAAACAAACTTTATAGGCAAATGCCACACGCTTATCGGCACCAACATTGTGTTGTGTAGTGTGGCAGTAGCATCTAGCAAATAAAGACACCTTTACTTTCAGATAAGACTAAATGTTATCATAATCGGATAATCTGTATTCTTCGCAAATTCCATAATGGATTTGAAAGTGCTGCTGAGGCTGCTGTCTTCTTAAAGCCATAGTGTTTATCTAGCTAATCTTACTTTCTGACAACTCTGCTTTTAGCCACTGTCCAAACGCCCATCCCTCCATTCACACAGGCTACGGCTGTTTTGTTTGAAATAACAACTTAAAAGCTGGAGGTGGTGATTGCTCTGAATTAATTTTCCCAGGCGGTCAATAACTTCCTCATGGGATGCAGGAGAAATAGAAGGTGGAAGTTGACTTAAATGTTTATGTTGTGTGTCTCTTCCTGTTTCAGGGCGACGGAGGAGGAGCAGCAGGCTCAGTCAAAGAAAGGCCTGAAGAAACAGCAGAAGGAAGCGGAGAAAGCTGCAAAGAAGGCTGAGAAACAGGCCAAGCTGGTCAGTGTTGTTTTCACATCCGTTGCCCCCTCTTACAGCTGGTGAGGCTGTGACGTGCAGTTCTGCTGGGCATTGTGGCTGGCATTGGGGGGGGTGCAAGAGTAGCCATTGTTTAAGTATTCCTGTCATTTTGGCTTTGTTTATGTCCACCCAAACAAAGTTCTATTTTCTACACCGAGTGCACGGCATATATATATATAGCTGTTTACATGCAACTCATGGAACTACATATTAAGAGGGCCACTTTACACAGTAAGGGTGACACTCACTACAACATTCTTGCACTTCAGAAAGTCTCGTGGACAGGTGTGTCTGATCATAAACTCTGACTGTGAAAGAACCAAAAAATCCCACACACTGTCAAGCTCCTCAGATGTTTATTGGGTAAAATTTAGCCTGATTTAGTAATGCCCTTTCACAGTTAAGGTGTCAAACTGATTGAGCTGCCGTGACATGCCCACTTCCTGTGTCTGTTGAGGGAAATGGTGTCAGCTTAAATAAATTTTTCTAATCTAAATCTAACCTGTGACCTTTTGTGAAGCCCGTGCAGGAAGTGATGAGTAACAGATGTAGCTGGAAGTATCAAAATGAGCTCGCATTAGCTCAGTATTTAATGTGGATTGGTGGTAACATTTGCCTGATACCCAATTTGCTTAATAAGGTCAGTATAGGGATCGGTGCATCCCTAAATTTCTTCTTCAGGCAGTCCCTGGAAGCAAACTCTGCAGCAAAAATAAAAAAATAAATTAAAAAATGTGTCATCAAGCTCGACATTGGCTTATCCAAGACTAATTATAACCCTGTGTGTCAAGTGGCTTTTAAAGGTGAAAGCAACAAAGTATCCTGTCTTCCAGCTGAATTCATCCAGTCAGCATGTTTCATGGTAGAAGCAGGTGTTTAATACACTGGCTATTGCTGCCTATATCAGTGTGGCATAGTAAGCATTGCCTAGGGGAAGACCTGAAAGCGCAGTTGAATGTTTATAGAGTGAGTGTGTTAGCTGTGTAATTTGCTGTTGTGCACTTTTGTGCTGACACATGTCACTTTAGTGGCTCCGGTGTGGGTCAGTTGCTTCACGGCTATAGCAGGTCTATATTCAGTTTATCATAAGCTGCAATATCATCTACCACGTGACTGGATTATCATATCAAGGATGGGCAATTCCAATTCACTCCACCGCCACCAGCCATTTCCTCACACCAATATCAATTTGCATAGAAAATGGAATTGTAACTTTGCCAAGGCTCGATCTCATCGCACTCTGGGAGTCATTTGCCTAGAAGTCAGTGCAGAGATAAGGAATCTGTCCACTTAGGCTGTTTCTATTACAAAGCAATATCTCCTGCTGCCATTACTCATTGTCTATGATGTGTTGGAGCAATGTGTAGAACAGCCGTGCATTCCAAGGATCCGAGGCTTGGCTCCAGGACTGAGCTATGATTTATTAATTTTATTCAAATCTCTGATAGCACAAGATGAAAACACAATTTACATGACTGTTGTAGCAAAACGTTTCAAGTTGCTCCATTTGAAGTGGAATGTTTTTTTTATGTTTGAATTTAATAGACAGTCCTCTTGTTGTTATTTCCCGACATTTGCAACGCCCTTTAAACCCCCATCGTCCCTTTGTGTTTCAGGCTGCTGAACAACACAGCACAGAGGAAGATGTAAGTATCCCCACGGATCACAGTACTCATCTTCTAAGACCAGTTGCCTGACTTTCTGTCTGACTTTGATTTGACCTGTGCTTTCACACCTTTGCAACAGTTTGTATGCAAATGCCTGCACGCTAAACTCTGTTTTTTGTTCCGACAATTTTCTCCTTAGATCTTGATAAGCCTCGTTATCTGTTCTGTCTGTCTGTTATGTCATATGTAGTAGACAGACTGACGCTTGATGAAGTCGAAGTGGTACAGTTGGCTTTGAGAACAATAGAGCGTTGATGTGCATACGCTAAAAGCAGTGTGATGTTTTATTTAGCTGTTTTGATGAAATGACTGCTCTCGACTGCTATGATGTCATGCTTTTATTCTTTCAGGACTTTGCCAAGGACCGATATGGTGTGGCAGCTATGGTCCAGTCCCAACAAAAACTGGGTTAGTATGAAAGCTACTTCCTTCACTCAACGGCCAATCTAACAGCCAACCAAACACGCTCTCATTATTGAAAACACGGTAAAAATAATAGAAGGATAATGAGGTTTAATTTCACATTTTTCTGCTCTTGAAGATTTGTAATGGAGCAAATTACAAAGGGATAACAGCCTTGCTTCACCTTGATGTGATTATAAGTTTGATGACCATATAGTCCCATTTCTCTGTCACATGCAGTGATATTTGGTGTTTTTAAGAGTAGTTGAATATAGTTTGATTTGGTAGAATTAACATTTTGCCCCCCCCCCATCTCAATTCATCACATTGGGCTGATCGCTCTGCCTCTCTTTAGATGATTTTTTTAGTATATTTCATTATGTGCCTGCTGTCCATGTTGCCACTCTCTTGTGGCTGGACAAGGTCAGCATAACGAATGAATGATATGCATTTCAAAAGAATTTATTCAGCCATTGTCACAAAGTGTGAAGAACAGACTTGCAAAATAAGATAATACAGTATATGCAGTGAACACAAAGACTTCCTTTGGTTTGAACAATGGTTGTTTTAATATTAAAAGTCATAATATTTCACCTTAACATCCACTCTCGAAGTGAGGAAATAAACACGATGGAGGTAGGGCATCTTGAAAAAGAGAACGTGCAGCAACTCTCAAATGATGTGTTTTCATACAAGATGACATCCTGATCCAGAACGTCTCAGATTACCTCAGTCTGGCTGTCAAAAGTTACAGATAACATGAATACAGCTGATAAACATCACAAAAAACTGCTTTTGGGTCTCTTCTGTGGTCACGATTGCAGCAGCGATAATTGCAGTAACTAATAGTGTGTGATAACTCCCGGATGGACGAGGCAGCAGGCGAACCTGCCGAGGTCGTCCATCTGTCTGGATGCGCTTTCAGCTCCAGTGGCAGCAAACAAAGTGGCCTCTCTCACCTGCATGCCAAGCCACTGGGACAGGGTTTGGGGGGGTGGAGGGTGAGGACTTTCATGTGGGTTGACGCAGAGTTCTCAGCCAAAAGGCCGGCTCTGTTTTCTCTGGTGCAGCCTCAGTGTCTGCCTCTTCTGCTCGCTGATAATAAGGAGAAAGCATGCCTCTGAGTGACACAGGTGAAACTAGAGTCAATTTGTCATGTAGCCCACAGAGAATGGGTTAGTTAGACAGCTTTTCAGCAGGCCTCCTAGTGTGTCTTATTTATTAGGCACGTCTGTAATTTGAGCATTTTATTGTGTGTACGTCTGCACATGCATGCTTATTCACATTTCTTTCTGCCTTTGGGAGTGTGCATTGGGGGGGGGGAATAGGAGGGGTGTGAGATTCTTTGCACAGAGGTGGGGAAATAGAGGCAGAAAAGGCCTTTGAAGTAATACGTTTTTTTTGTGTGTGAGCCAGACAGGGCGTTGGTGCGGATCCAAGACCTTACTCCCGAGAAGGCTGACCAGCTGATCTGGCTGCGTGCCCGAGTCCACACCAGCAGAGCCAAAGGTGAGATCACCCCCCCCCAATCTTTGTTCACCTTTTTCAGCTTAGAGCCACGTTCTTTTGTGCGAAAGACACAAACAGCCAAGATTAGACGGCCTCTGTGCTAATCCTCGGTGTAGTATAGTGAAATGTCTAAAACGTCTGCCCTTGGGCCAGTTCTTCACATCACTCCCTTCTCTTCAAGACCAAACTGCAATACCGGTTGCCTTTGACTTGTTTTTAGGTTTCCCATGACCTAGAAGACTGACATCACTTTCTTCAGGCTGATCAACACTGAAGCTAAAAAACTAAAAAGAAACGGGCAGCTTTTATTGTGAAAAGACATACCAAACTTCCCCCATTTTCTACAGTATATTCCTCTGTGAGATTGCACAGACACTGAGAGAGTTTGACAACTTGAGGCTGTTTTTGCTATCATTGTCAGACTAGCATGTCACTGCCAGCTGGAGGCTCAGATAACCTCTGTTTGTTGGGTGGCAGCCATGAAGTTGCTCTATTTGAATACAGTGAACCTACTCAGCTTTGTCAGGTTATTACACCTCTGTATGAAATATTGAGCCTTTTTGCTGCTGTGCTAAACGTGTGATTACAAATAAGCAAAGGTCTCAATGATTATCTTTTAGCCATTTCCTTTCAAGATAACTTCCAGAGTCAGGAGTCACTTCCCCTCCACTCATGTCTTCATTCTCTGTGCTCGCTGTAAGGATGTCCGCGTGAGCAGAATAACATCCTGATTTGGTCTGGGATGAGGTGCGTCTGTTGGTGGGATTTTGGCATTGCTATTATCCCCACTGCCCACCCCCTTATCACAGGCAACAAACATCAAAGTACCTGGGTGCTCCAACTGTCTACTGCCCTGAGTTTTTGTTGGCTAACTTGTTTACACTCTTCCTTAGGTGTGTGTGTGCGCGTGTTTGTTAGGAAGGTAGCAATCACTCTTTCTCCACACAGTGCTCTTCAAAGAGAAGGCTCCGTTCACAAATGTTTAACACTTTACCTGTAGATGACAAGGAAGATCCTTACAGCTGGGGTTGCCTTCTTCACCCAGTCACACATAGACTTTTAACTGAACGAACATCTATTGTGTCAGAGAGGGCGTCCAAGCTTGTATTGTGACATGCCTGTTAAACTTGCATGAAAGAGATCTTAACAGCCCAGCACTATCTATTGTTGTTGTTTTGTTTTTAGGGAAGCAATGCTTCTTGGTCCTGCGTCAACAGCAGTTCAACGTGCAGGCACTGGTCGCAGTGGGAGATCGTGCCAGCAAGCAGATGGTCAAGTTTGCGGCAAAGTGAGTACCGAGACTGCTCTTCCTGTCAGAGGGGGCGCAAACAATGGTGGGAAAATCCTGGGCCCTAATTATCCACCGATCCATTTTCACACATTCTGAGTGAGGTGGAGGGTGGGGGAATCAATCATTTTTCACTCGACAACAAAAGCTGACTGTTAACAGGGCGGGATACAGCAGTGTTTTAATGGAGCGGTTCCTGTAGCGATGGCAGATACAGCAGCTTGGATCAGAGGAGGAAGAAATACTTAAGAGCCAAGCATCATTAGTCATGTTAGCAGCCAAATTGTAGCCCATTACTGGTAGTCTATGAATGAACATGACTATCGGCGGATATGCACTTTATTAAAAGGAGGGGG